>JAYMFT010258086.1:0-10807 GCA_038088735.1 Panulirus argus
TATATATATAAGGTGGGATACGATCTGATAGTATGAGTGTCGCTTATGTGCAAATTATGATTACGAAGTTTTGCAGCAATTGTCAACCGATAATCTTTTTACAGCGCTCCGTATCGAAATATTGTCTCGTACATTCATACGCACGAATAGCATAGGACAATAGGGAAGGGTGCTAGCATAGGGTAATATACAAAAAATTCGTTACGACAAGAATGTGGATTGGGACGAATGGACTGGGTAACATGACGAAGGAGGACTGAGTTTTACGGTAAAAAGTCGGCGGGCTTTGCCGTTAAGGCGATGTCCGCCGGTGAGAGGGACCTTGCAAGTAGTAAGCAGAACTGCGGATGGTGTTCAGGATGATGAGCTACCGGTATTAACAACAGATTACATGAGACTAGTGGCTCTGGGGCATTCACGTCCAGTAAGAGGGGAGTATAGACAGGTTGGGGGGCCTGGCATGGGCTTCACCCTTAGTGTTGTTAGTGTTGTAATGGAGAAAGACACCTACAGCAGAATCACGGGCAGAGCAGTCATCATGAGGTACAGATACGTGGATGACCAGATGATGACCTAATGGGGATAGTCCCCTAAGGAGAATGACAAAGGCGATTAACTGAGAATTTAGAAAAAAACTTCAAAGAGGTAATTAGATTACAATAGAAGATGAGGAGATCAGTAAGTTGCCACTTTTAGATCAGTTAGTATGGAGGCCTGACCAGGTCGTACCGTAAACCCACCAACAAGAATGGTTCCATTATCGTTCGGCCCCTGAGGGAAAAGCATACTCTTGAGTTCATATTTGGGTCTTTATGAGAGCTACTGTTGTATGCAGTGATGAATTCCTGGAGGAAGAAAACAGACGTATCGTCGAGATGTTCAGGAAATTATGTTACTTTGAGGTTCTATCAGTAAAACCGAGGTAGAGTGCCCACAACATAATGGAAGAGTGCAGAGAGGATGTTGAAAACAGCAAAAGCAATAGCTATTTAGCAGTCTCATTTTCAGTGAAGGCCTTTGGTATGAATGATTGCTAAAGGAAAACGTGGATGGGAACAGACATTGCCGCCTCATCAAGGGTGATGATAGGTGTTATAACGAAAGCAAAATGTGGTGGTAGAAGCATGAGCGAGGACAGCGTCGAATACCTTTGACTTGTGTTGTGTGTCCGGCCGTATGCTATGGCCGAAGTGCGATGTATTCCCATGATGTAAGTGAACATAAAGCTGATGTATGTCATCACGGGACATCGAATGCGTTTGTATGTCCCTCGTTCTCTCTGCAGAAGGCCTCTGCGCAAGCCTGAGCTTAGGAAGAATGAAATTCAAAAGCCCTGACCTGTGTTTACTCTCCCTCCTAATCCACATAGGTTAGTATCTTAACGTATTTCAGAGCACCGTAACACAGGATGATATTATTGATATGACAAACTCGCTTTCCAGGACGCTTTCACAGTGCTATATGACAGACTAATGCCACAGGGCAAGACGACAGGTTGGTATCACCGGACAGCACGATGAGTTAGTGTCACAAGACAATATGAAAGATAAGTGGCACTGGGTAGTTGTATGACAAGTTAGAGCCATAGGACAGTATGACAGGTTAGTAGCACTGGGCTGTACGACAGATTAGCGCCATATACAACATGACAGGTTAGCACCACATGGCAATATGACGGGTCAGTGGCACTGTGCAGTACGACAGGCTAGTGCCACAGGGCAATACGAGAGGTTAATGGCACTGGGCAGTACGGTATGTTTTTTTGCCACAGGATCACAGAGCGATGCGAAAGGGTAATGCTACAAGGGCAATATTCTAATATCACAGCACAGTGCGACGAGTGGATGCAGCTGGCTAGTACTATTTCACCGTTGAAAATAGGTCAATATTTGTGGAGGCAAACGTTGACTTTTGTTATTTCCAATACCCCATAGTTGGCACATTGCCTTCAAGTTGGCACAGTGCCTTCAAGTTGGCACAGTGCCTTCAAGTTGGTACAGTGCCTTCAAGTTGGTACGGTGCCTCTAAGTCGGTACTTTGCCTTCAAGTTGGCGCAGTGCCTTCAAGTTGGCACAGTGCCTTCAAGTTGGCACAGTGCCTTCAAGTTGGTACAGTGCTCTCAAGCTGGTACAGTGCCTTCAAGCTGATATAGTTTTTACTTGTTGCTACAGTGCCTCGAGACGGTACATTGCCTCCAAGTCGATACAATGCCTCCAAGTTCATAATCACAGAATAATTGGTAACTCAGACTCCTTTTGAAATGCTGTTCGATGTCTAACTCATGTTGACATAATTTCGTTACAAGCTGATGAAATTCATGTCTGTCGATGGATGGAAACTTTAGAAAGTGATCGATCACAGTAAGCAAGATTCTCCCTCTATCTTGTGTCTCATTCCCTCTCTCCTCCATCTTCTCTCCTTCCTCTGTTCTCCCCTTCCCTCACCGTCTCGTCCTCGTACCCTCGGGATAATCCCCTATAATCCCCAACAGTTGACCCAGCTCCACCATAAACACGTTCACAAGCTTAATTATAAGTGTGATGACCCACCTGTGGAAGGCACTGACAGAGGGGTAGTGGCAGCGGTGGTGGCATTCCACCCTCCCACTCACTCATCCATGGCTCCGGGCCTGAAACGAGAGGAGTGCGGCTAAAATTAGTGGGGCCACACTTATACCTTCACACCTATGGAGGGTTGGCGGACCCGCCATCGAGTGGTACATCTTGCAGATTTGTCGGTGAGGGGAAGGGTATATGAGGTGAGTCTTGGGGGGGGGGGGTGAAGGAATGGGAATGTGCTGACAGAATGGGCGGTTGTGGGAGGAATGGGAGTGTTGGAGGGATGGGAATGTGTTGAAGGAATGGGTTTGTGTTGGAGGGATGGGAGTGAGTTTAAGGGCTGCTCTTAGGGGTCGGCTTTGAATATAACATGGAAATTCCCTCTCAGACTATCTCTTATCTGTTTATATGGCTTCCCATACGTCTGTCTCTTTCCCTCCTCTCCCTTCGTCCATTTTTTCCCTCCATCCTCCGTCACCCCCCACGTCGCTCGAGCAGGAGGGCAGCATGAGGAGGGGCCAGACACGGAGGACATGACAACTATGACAAATAGCTTACCCAACCTGCTCGTCCCTCCCTCCATTTATCACTCCTTAGAGTGTAGTCTGCTTGCTCCCGCGGTGGCTCACAGTATACCCCGCAGCTGGTCTAAACTGGTTGTGGTCTCTATCGCGGGACGGAGGGAACAGGGATGAATGGAGACGTGAAGGGAAAGGAAGAGAAAGAGAAATAGGAACGAGGGAAGAGGAAGGAAGAAGAACTTCATCTTCGCTTCATCTGCAAGGTTCGGCGGGTTGTCGGGGTTTTCCTGTTTTGGGGAAATATGTTGGATTATTTGAGGGAGTAAGTTTTGGTAACGCTCTGCCCCGCAGCAGTGGAGGTCAGGTCACGTTCCGAAGGAATAAACTTCTCCTGCTTTTTGTGTAGACGACCTGCCTTACGCTCACCAGTAGTAATGCAATGAAAGGTTCTTAAAGAAACCAACATTTGTGCCGTTGAAGACAGACTCGAAACCAACATTTGTGCCGTTGAAGACAGACTCCCGACGAATCATACAAGGATTCTGTGGTACAAACTACACCGGACATCGTATCGACGGCTTCCAAGAAGTAGGATAACAGATGGAGCAACACACACACTGTGATTAAACCAAACCCCAGAAATTATGAATTATTATCGAGAACGAAATCGACCTGAGCGGCTTCCTGTTTAGAGGCCGCCGACACGAGTCGGACCCACGCTTCCCAAAATACCACCACGTGCGAGCTGCTGTCAACAGAGAGGCTAAATATATTCACGAGCTGGAAGCCCGTGAAGCTAGCTTAGCATCGCTAGAGAAAATTACTGATTTCTTTATCAAAATGATGAAGCTATTAAGCCCTGTCCCTCCACCAATGTGAACTCTTGGATGAGAAGGACTTTATTATTCTACTGTAATTGCCTACGCTCTCCATGATCAGCGTATGAGCTCTGTTTACGCGATGAATGAGCAGTTACCACAGATCGCTGTAAACAATATTTTGTTATCTGTGCAACAAACTTCCCAGTCTTTTCTTGCTCCGCTTCCGCAAAACGAAGTCAAGGGCATCGTAAGATACCGAAAGGAGACCTCCGCTGGCGTGAAGGCATCACCACACTTATTGAAGAAGGCAGGTGGTGTGGTAAGCCCATTCACTGTCTCATCTCTGTAATATTATCACGACTGCTGCACCAGGGTCTTGGCGTAAGGCCCTCTGCTCCTACGTTGTATCGTCCTCCTAGTTTGTTGGATGACCTTACCGCCTCCGGGATTCATGTTCTCGTTTCTCTTCAGGTCCGAGTCTTTCGCTGCCTTTCCTTCTAACTTTCTTTTCCTTTATCCCCGAACCCTCATAACTCTCGTCTATACAATGGGCATATCTCCCGAGAAAAAAAAAGTTCCTTGTTTTTGATTAACTGTCGACCTGCATCCATCCTCCTCTTAGGAAAGTTCTTGTAGTAGGTATGTTGCTACCTCTCACAGTAGAGTCTCGAAACCATTCCTTACATGATGAATACCAGTCTGGATTTGAGGGAAAAAAAAAATCCACCAAGACTGAATTCCACACCTTCATAGTAGCCTGACCCACTGTTGTTAACCCGAAATAACATGCTGTAGTCTGACCTAATGATGCCATCCTGATTTCAGAGGACAACAGGACAGCGCGTCATGTACTGGGGGTGGTAGAGGTGATCGAAAGATGGTGAGCGGTGGCAGGATCACGTGTTAAGTAGTGTGCCGCAGTTTTGGGCGGTGGGATTACGCGTCAGGTGATGGACATCAGGTACTAATGGTTGGTAGTACTCGAGGAACGGTAGTACTGGGCGGCAGGTAGGGGACGGCAGTATTGGGCGGCAAGGTAGGGGACGGTAGTACTGGGCGGCAGGTAGGGGACGGCAGCATTGGGCGGCAAGAAGGCATCCCCTCAGTAATCAGTGGAGGAAGCCCCATCGTCCTCTCCAGTCCTAACGAGATGACGTCCGAGCCTCGAGACCCTCCAGCCAGACCGGCCTCTCCTGAGGAACCTCCCAGCCTCCACACACTCCAGACAGACAGACAGGCAGACAGACAGACAGGTAGGCAGACATACAGACATAACTGTTTATTATCAGACATGAAGCACGTGTTTACATGAATTTTATAAGACAAGCATATAGATCGTGATATTTAGGAATAACCTGCGTCAATCTTAATCTACTGTACATTAAAACACCTACCTGCAAAGTTATCTCGTTAGGTGAGTCAGGAATATAAATCAAGACGCCTCATGAATCGCAAGTGAAGTGAGTTAAGCTGTGCGGTGACGTACGGTATGCTGGAGTTCTCGAGTCTGGCGCCACAGCGGAAGGGTTGGAGACGGTGTGAGCCCCCGTGTGCTTCTTGTGCTGATCTCTGGCCGTCGTGGTAGCAGTTAAGTCGTGGTATTGCTGTGTCCGAAGTCAACACTCGGCTCCTCACTTGCCCCGGGCCAGGGTGTCGAGCTCAAACGTGCCGAGGGCGTCCTGGTAACTGGTGTTCCATCCCATAGCTAACTTCATTACTCGACGCTGGATTTTTTTTTTTCTTTTTTAACTGTTTGGCCCGCTGCAGAGTGAGGCGGGGGTGGAAGAGTGGGCAGCAGCAGCGCTCCAGTACGGGTCGAATGTATGCTATGTAAGCTTTGACCGGTTGGTGCGGCGGAGCACTAAATGTTCTTAGGATGAAGAGAATATGAAGAGTTTTGGCTGCTCCTGAGGTGGTATTGAAGCCGTGGTCCTGCCATGAAGGGTCGTTAGCGATGGTGACGCCCGGCAGCTTACAGCTGTTCCCCAACAGGATGCTGGGGTCGCCTATCCTCAGATCCGGGTAAATTAGGGGTTTCTTGCTGGTGAATACTTTCATAACTTGGCATTTCTTTATGATGAGGATCACGTTGCTCTCTGAAGCCCTGGTACGTATGTAGATTTCGAGTGGCCTGTTGCAAGGTGTTGGAGGTGCTTATTTCCCTCTAGTGGACACGCCTCATAGATTGTGAGGTCGTCGACGTATTTGAGGCGTGTGTGTGTGAGTCTCCGGACTGCGCCGTTGATCACTGCCCACATGTTGTCACGAACTCTCCAGCATCCGGCCATCGAGGAAGCTGCAGAGCCACCGGAGAAGTGTGGATGGCAGTCCTAATCCGCAGAGTCTCTGTATGACACGTGAGTGGTTCGTGAGATCAAAAACCTTTCGAGAAATCACACATGACCACAGAAAATAGTTTGCCAGGTTTATCAAGGTTTGTCAACGTGTGGCATAGACGGGCAAGGTTGTGTGTGGTTGAGGTTCATGTTTCCATACTTTCTTGGGTCAGTGTTTGGAAGAACGTCAAACATAACCTGTGGTTCAATAGAGTTCTCAAGGTTCTTGCTAAAAGTCGGAGTAAGGCTTATGGGTCCCAGTTCGTCTATGGGGCTGGAATTAGATTTCTTGGGCACTGCGGTGATAGTTTCCTGGCGCCAGATTAATGGCACGTGTCCCCCTCTTCGTGAGACCTGTTATGTATGTGGGTTAGAGGAGTTGGGAATATCATGGTGCTGTTAAACCCAAAATGTAACGATTGCAGAAGCGACTCTCATCCAACTTACGGCAGAGGCCAGACACGTAATAAAATCCGTCAAATCAATGTGATTAGTTTACAGGCCTCCGTATTAGACACTAGAGGTCGGCAAAAGATTTAACTGACTGGCAGAGATTTGTAATAAACATGATTCGATTATAGTGGATGATGTAATCATACCCTTATCAGTGGGATGAGTCACTTTTCAGTTGCTCGGGGCGTAGACTCCACCTAAACCTGCTATTTAGTTTTCTAATACATTTCGGTGAGAAACCTGCTCGTGTCGTGGATTTATTAGACTTAGATCCAGGTACAGATGAGGATCTTTTCTATTACATCACTGCTGGAGGAAATTTTGATGCAAGTGATCACTGACAAATCACTTTTGAAGTGGCTTTCAATGCTGCTGATAATGCTGGTCGTAGAAGGATACCAGATTTGACACTCACAAATTTCAGTGATCCCCGCATTGCTCTCCACAGGATAAGCTTGGATGACATTATCAGTGAAAGTGATATGGACGTACATTAAGGAAGATTCAACATGACGTTCATAGTGAGTAGTAAGGGGCACATATGTGTCAGTGCATAGCAGATGGTCATTTTTCCAGAACTAAACCAAAATGGTGTAAAAACTGAAATAACAAACTGCCTGATGTCAAAGAGGATATGATTTACAAGGATCTCAAAGACTGCGATCGCCAACTTGATATAGTATGTATATGTGCAAGGAAGAGCCAGATATCTATTTACCAAAGCACTGTTTATGTTAGAAGTAGGAGACTCATTATTCAGTCAATTGTTTCATTAGTTATGGTAAACTGTTGATTTATTTAAAGAAAATGAAGCCATAGCAAAGATGTTAAATGATGTCATTTTTAGCTTATTTACCACCGAAGACACAGTTCATGCTCCTGATCCAGTCCCATTGCTAAGAGAGAAGAACCTTTTGTATGACAATAACTTAATCCGTAACTGGTAGACTTATGAAAATCATCATCTAAGATAAATTTGTACTTCATTTAGGGGAAATCAGCCCTAATACTATTTGCAGCATGGTTTTCTACGAAATGTTTATGTCTGACGAATCTTCTTGATTTATTTACTGGTGTTCTCAACAGGTATGATAAGAGTATAGAGGATCTTGTCATCCATATAAATCTGATTCTTTTTTTAAATCCTACACCAAAGTAGCAAAAATTAAATTAGAGTGCATAGATGGAGTGGTAATTCGCCTTTGAGAAAAAAATGGCTGATTGGCCGCAAAGAGATCAGTGATAAATGGCACAGCATAAGAATTCAAGTTTAAAACGTTTTGTTTTATACTACTCGAAAAGGCACATAGACAGAATTGGAGGGAGTATTACCGGACCGAGAGGCAAATTCCATGGGAACAAAGTAAACGACATAAGCTTATTCAACTCAGGGAACTGAAAGGTTGAAAGGTGATTTTGCTAAAGGCATTCAAAATTAATAAAGGCTTTGACATTCTCGACCTAAGCAGCTATTCAAAGGTAACACCAGTCTTATTCCACGAGAAGTAATGAGTACAAACTCGGGAGAAATTTTCAGTTTCGATTGAGACAAGGAACTTTTTCTTCAAGAGGATTGTTAATAAATGGAAGAGGATACCAATAGGAACAGGTGAAAGCAGCACTATACGTGCGTTTAAGTAAAAATGCCAAATACTTCGCTTGCAGTCCACGGCTCCTCTGTAGTTACATATAATGTATAAAGGTTTTTCTCCTTAAGTCACCTGTTTTCCTTTTTCTACTTTTACCACACTATAATGTGTTTCTGGTCTCTACCGCTATCACAGTCGGCCTCGCAAGAAAGCAGTGACGTATTGTTGTTGTTGTGGTTTTTCCTTCACATTCCTATGTATTCGCTATTACGAAGTCGAAACCGCTATAGAAACGATGACCTGTGACCCGTTATTGACATATGAGACTGGGGTGGGCTGGGGTAGCGGCTCACAAGATAGTGAGGACCTTTCTCGAAGAGTGTTTCGTGAGGCTTGGGGAGAACTCACCCTGGGGAGCGGTTTTTGAGGATGATGTGGCTGGGGAGAATCCTAAGTTGTGAGTCGTTATGAGGTTAGGGTGAGAGAACCAGCCTTCCCCGGGCAATAATGGTGTATGAGGCTGGGGGTGGGTGTTGGGAGAGGGACAGCTCCCTCTCCCCACGGGGGAGATGAAACATGACGTACAAGAGCTATGCTGATGGCCCACCCGTGTACCGACACGGGAGGACACCCAAGGCCGAGTTGATGAGCCGTGTTGAGGCATCTCGGGGCAGCTCAGGCAGTGGGAGATGGAGGGGAAATGATGGATTGTCTAGCGTCACGAGACGAGAATTGATTATAGTACTTACGGAGGGGAAATACTATGATAAGGAGTATTCTTCCTTGTATCCCCGAATGAAAAAGGTATAGTAAGCACATATATAAAGAGATGTCGAGTGCACTTTATCGCGGTGTGTATATACTGAGAGGCCGATGCGCTGTGCTGTGTGTGTTGAAGACCGCCATAGCTGTAGGTCTGTGAGTATTAAAAAACACTGTGTCCATAGCTTCCCTGAGAACGATGAAGACCACTGAAGGTATAGATCTCTCGGGAATATTGAACAACATCTTATTAACAGTCTCTTTGAGTATACTGAACAGTGTCTTACTTCAATGGTGCGTGTGTAAGGTGATGACCATAAAACAGAATTCCTGGTTCTTTTATTTCATTCTCTTAGTGTAAACTGTCTGTAGGGTTTGTGTGGTGCTGCATGAGGTCAGCCGGCGTGTTAAATTTCCATTTCACTTCCATGTTCCCCATTCTATTATCTTTATTCCCTTCCAGTTCCCACTTTCCCGGATCATTGCCTCTTAATATGAGCAAAACCGTGAATTACCCTCTGTACTCTTAATGGATTGTTATTGTTATTATTATTGTTATTGTCGTTATCAATATTCCCCAATCTTTTATCTTTATCCCCTTACAATTCCCACTCTCTTCTCTTTCTGGGTCAGTGTCTTTTGCCTCTAAATTTTAGCGAAACTGTGCATTACCCTCAGTAATCTTCATGGATTATTATTATTATTATTATTATTATTATTATTATTATTATTATTATTATTATCATTATTATTATTATTATTATTATTATTATTATTTTATTATATTATCATTATTATTGTCGCTATGAATTTAGTTGTTGTTGTTATCTATTTTTTGTAAACTTTTTCTCTCGTCTTATCGTGGTAGCGTCAGAAACGGAAAAGTGAGTTTCCTAGAAATGGTTCTTATGATAATGAGAATAACATTGATGATATTAATGGTAATAATAATATCAGTAATAATAATGATAATAATAATCATGAGAATAGTAATGATAATGATAATGATGATGATGATGATTTAGCCGATATCACGTGAAATGGTGAAATATAGTTCCATTAATGACGCATTCAAGAAGGCGTTTAGTCTTAACAATATGTTAATGGAACTCTGTTTACAGAAACAAGTTCAGCTCGTAGGATTGTGGCAGCACTTCATTTATGGCCTAATGTGTGTACGGAAGGTGAACTACACCTGAACGAACTGTGAGCTGTACGATTTGCTAGTTTTCTTAATGAGTCTACATATGCATTGTGGTAAAAAGTAGGAAAATAAATGGAGCACGTGTGGAACAGGCTCGTCCCCCTCTGGAACTACTCATACCAAATCCGAGATTGGTTTCCAAGGCCAAAAATGAGTCCTGTTGTTGGCTGGACACTGGACGGGTCGCCTGAGACCCATTTCAGTGGAGAACCTCTGAGTCGCCCTTTCTTGGGTATTTTATTTTTTCTAGACGCCTTTGCCTTCAATGAAACTTGTTCATTACTAAAACGGTCTTTTCCACACTCAAGATCAGAGTCTAAAACTGTTTGAAAGGCCTACTGATACCCTTGATGCAAGTACCTCGAACACTGATACCCTTGACACTGGTACCTCTGGCACTGATACCCTTGACACTGGTACGTCTGGCACTGATACCCTTGACACTGGTACCTCTGACACTGATACCCTTGACACTGGTACCTCTGGCACTGATACCCTTGACACTGGTACCTCTGGCACTGATACCCTTGACACTGGTACCTCTGGCACTGATACCCTTGACA
>JAYMFT010258097.1:0-10807 GCA_038088735.1 Panulirus argus
TGTGTGATCTGAGAGACATGATACAAAACTCTGACCACCATTCTGAAACGTCTTGAAAGCAACTGTTACATGTAAATGAATTAGAATCTTAAAGAATTATGAAAAATAATGCCACACACACACACACACACACACATAGTGTTAAAGTAATGCCAGGAATAGTCTTACGTCTTCCGCGTCAGCAGAAAGTAGACAGCAGCTGCCCAGGGAAGTAGTACTACCCTCCTGTGTTAGGAGTGTTGATGTGATGTTCAGGGCAGTCTTACACGATCCTTGTCAAAAAATGTTCGTCTTTCTTTCTTTCATACTAAAAGATAACAACTGGAATAGAAGTAACATCTTTCCTTTTATTTACACAATGTACCTATCCTCCCCTTTTTTCAACCTCGTGTTCATATTCTTTCTTTGCTCTCTCTTTTTAGTCGTTTGAGAAAATGTCACACTCTTAATTTTTCAGTCACTGTCTGGTCTCACTGAGGACTTGCATCTTTGACTGAGCTATTTTTTCAAATAGATAGCTAAAGATATGGAGAAATCTCAGCTAGACGGAAAAAATCTAGTATTATCCTTTAGGGTAAAGAAATCATAGTCGCTCGTAGCAAGGAAATGGATAAGTCATTGAATATAATTATGATTATTATTACCTCATTAAGGAAAAGACCCTACTCAAGATTTTTAAAATGCTTTGAAGTGGCAATCTGATGCTTATAATTTCACAGTTCACAGACATTTGGAACAAGCGCTGTTAAACCTCTTTGTTTCATAATTGCCAGGACCTATTTTCTGTATACTTTTGTTTTTTCAGAAATTCAATTTCTGTTTACATGGCATCATCAGTTTTTTCAAAGCTTTTGAATTTTAAGTTTCTGTCATTATTTATTTCTGAAGCCTTAGAAACCAAACCTTTTAACCTCAAAAATGAAAATATCTATTATTTTATATGACTTGATTTACCTTTCGGAAAAATAGTAAAAGCATTTCATTCAAAAAGTAGATATATGTATAGATTTCAGCCTCAAACTATAAGTAGGAACACCATCCTTTGAACTCGGCAACATGCTTAAAAATCCTGCTAAATCATAAATTTGATTATCAGTTGATACAAAGTATCTTTAATGTTTGGCTTCTCACGTTTACAACATCGAACAAAGCAGGGAAAACATACTTACTCTGAAGGCAACATAAACATATGGAGAGTGAACCACTTACTTAGTTTTCAACAGACACAACCAGTTTATTTTTTTTTTTTATAGAAAAAGTAAGTAATTTCTTATATGACATGAACAAGATAGAATATATCCATAAATTGTTCATAATAGGTAACATATTACACTTTAGACTTCAACGAAGAATCTGTCTTTTAATAGTATTATACAGTTATGTAGCACCCTTATGGTACATCATTATCTTTCATTCAAGCATAAGACATACAGGAATCTTAGCTTAGATGAAAAAAAACATTTAACAAAATTTTCACAGAAAAAGATGCCAGCTTGTCACTCATATACCAAGACTTTTATGAAAATGTAGAAAAAAGAAAAAGAAACAAAAAGATTTTAGAGACAGGAATCAATATGAAAAATGTAATGAATGCATGTACAGATCTTGACCTTTGAAAACCAGCAGTGAAGTACAGGAGGAATTATTCTTATAATGAAACAATGAAAACTGATTCATATGTGTCAAACAGAACTATCTCTAAGGATAACATCATGACATTAAAGACTCTCAACATATCATGCTTTAGAATAAAGACTATCTCATACAGCTTTTAATATCCTAGCAATTTTGGAAACATGTGCACAAACTGACTGAAAGTATATAGTCAGTCTGAAAATACAAATAGATATACCTAATCCTAATTTGAAAAAATGATAAAAATAGATGCTTCATGTGAGACAGGATGTATCTAGGTTAATGATAGACAACTTTCTTTAAGGACTATAAATACACTGCTTCATAACAAGAGATGTAACTAGGTGCAAATGAAGAATCAACTTGCGTTTCGAGCAGAATATATTTCATCAAATTGAAAACATACCTGATACCTATAATCAATTCTAAAGCAATACCTTATAATGAATCAAAAACAGAGAGCTTCAGGTTAGCCTTTAAAAAGCAGACCTTTGATTCACATTAGACAGCGCAATGAACAGTGAATTAGACAATAAACCTATGTCTTTTTCTTTATCGAACAACATTCTTGTTTCAGTTAGAAATTTCAAGGCATGATATTCGGAAAAGAAAACTACTTTTTTCTTTTCATATGAAGAACATCACTGGGAACACTGGTTGGTCGAATCTTACTCAAGTTAACATAAAACTCTATAACTGATGACAGATTTGACATCTGGAATTAATGCCATACAGTATTGCTTACAATATATCGTTAGTGGCCTTCCATTGATCCAGTCAGCCAATGGAAACGACGCCTTACAATATTGTATACATCATATCGTTAGTGGCTTTCCATTGGTCCAGCCATCCGATATTACCGCTGCTATTTTGTCATAAGTCTTGCAGTCTGTGGTGATAAAGGAAAGAATGAAGGATCTAAAGGATTTAGGGTCATGAACTTCTGTAACACATTCGTTCATTTTCCTGTCAAAAATCGCGTCACTTTTTTAGACAGTGACAAACACAAGTACTTATTTATATATAGTTCACCACGGCTTACTAAAAGTAACTGTATCGTGATACATGGGTAGTAGTACGCCTTATAATTAACAGAGCACACAGACTTCTTCAGAACACGAACTTAGTCTTAAGCCAGATTCACTTCTTTAACAGGACACATCTTTCAACTTTTTATTATAAGCATCACCATTACTCTTTAGAGAAAAATAAGTCTCTAATGATAAAAAAGCCAAGCTGGAATATCTATTCAGTGGCAAACTTTAAAAACTAGTTAGATGAGCTGTAGGGTAGAGTGCAGTGCATCAGAGGTCTTGGGTAAACAACATTGCCCTGCAACCGCTACAAATAAATTCTGCAAGTTTGACATGTAAATATATCATATCGGATCGGCACTTATTGTCAGTTATTACTTATGTTTTTCAACGCTTTTAGAAGATGTATTATCGTATACAATAAAAAAGAATTACAACCAATCATAAATCATTTTCATAATTTTCTTTAACAGCTGATGTACAGAGAAGTATGCAGTATGATTGGATTTATAAATTTGAAAATATTACCTTTATAGTGAAGTGATATATATATATATATATATATGCATAGAGAGTTGGTGTGGTATATGAATTATCTTCAACACCTGTAGAAAATGTGCAAAATTCTCCATCAGCTTGACGTTGGTGGCCTTGATAACCTTTGCAGCAGTTAGGTCAAAAGCCGAAAACTTTGTGCTGTGTCGATTGAGATCTTATCTTAAAAAGACGACACTAGAAGTTTCTCCTTCTCTACATCCCATACGCGCCTGGCAAGGTAAGAATGCTTTAGTAGCTGTTATTCGTCACTGTTAATATAACATGTAAAAATGTGAAATACATAAAGATGTGAAATAACCATTAGGTAATACTTATCTAAATGGTTATATTACACCTAATCAAAAGAACCTGTTATTAGATTTGTGATAAACCTATATATATATATATATATATATATATATATATATATATATATATATATATATATATATATATATATTAAACTAACACATACCTCATTGTCCTCCTTTGACGTGTATGGCAGGATGACACAGGCAGCATTAGGAAGCACCAATACAGGGATATGAACTTCAACATGACCCCGTGACGGCGTTTCTAACTGATATTTTCTTCTTTCCTTTTCTCCTGCTCTTTTGTGGATGTATTTATATGTTCCGTAATGAGGACCTCACTGCATGCGTTTGGAGGGCGATATTTAGCATTTGCTCTTCAGACTCACTTGTCTACTGCTGCTCATGCAGACTTGTTTCTTTATTTCCACTGACTAAAAAAATAAAAGTCTGCTTCATGAGATAACATGCTGTAGCAGTGCAGGTATCGTTGCTGCTTTGTGGAAAGGAAAATACGTTCGATAGATTCTGAATCTCTTTGTTAATTAGGTACTTTTCCTTTTAGTTAATGAGGAAAATTCATAATAGGCTTTGAAACTCTCTGATGAGGATCAACATTAATGGCTAGGCTTGTTACAGGAGACATTCTTTTTTAGACAATTAGCCTCTGGTAGTCTACTTCTATTCGTATGTAACTTAGGCATCTTTTTTGAGTTTAAGTTGCTCTGGAAAGTGTGCTGTTACTAATTCTTGCCAAGTAAGGTCTGGTTTTCAAGACTTAGATCACGAAAATGGGCGATGTGCTCTAACACTTCTAGGTTTTGGGTTCCCTCTGCTGGAAATACTTATACTCCATAGTCTTTTACACTTTGCCCGATATCTATGGATGTCAATCAGCAGACAATTTTGAAGAAAAAAAAGAAAAGACTGATTAAACAGTGTTGAAGTGCTTTTATAGATATATTCTCATTTCCGTTATATTTAAGATTCTGATAGATTAAAGGTTTTCATTCATAAGAATTTTCCAAAGTTATCAAATCCTTCAAAGCTGCACTGCTCACTTGAATTCTAATTTAGACCAGCTTGCAACGGCACATTGGACAAGCTTTAAACTGATTGACCATCAAATGCTTTGAAAAGCCCATCAAACTACTGACATTAAGATTTAGAGACTCCCTTACTTCTAAGACTAGTAATCAGAATTCTTGAAAAAAAAAAAAGAAATCTGCACTTACAGATTCTTTTATAAAAAATCATCCCATTCTGATGATCAATATATATTTCCTTTGGCATAACGAGCACAAGTTTTCTCAACTCCAAGTTACCTGTCGTTCTAGAAATTTGATAATATTCGTAAACATGAAATCGTTTCCAGTAGAAGAAACTATGCCCTGAATTATTTTTCTTTTTCTTTCAAGTGTTAAGATTGGTGAATATATTAGCTTTCTTGAGTATCAATTTACCTTGTGATTCTGAAGACTGATTTCTTTTATGCCTCAGCATTTGACTTAGCTGAAACGATCAAAAGTAATTTATCATTCTGCTGAGTTATGAAAATAGTATCTGATGATTTCTATCTATGGATCTGAGGCTGAAGTCTGTTTCTGTTCCTTTTTTATTAATCTTACTGCATTTTGTTAATCATCCTAAATACTGCTCTACCAGTCCTTGGGTCAACTTTGAAGGAAAAAGTATTCTTAATCCTTGACAATTTTGGGGTTGCATTCTCGCCACCCAGCTGAGACGCGGTATTGGAGATCTTCCGTATACATCCGTAGCCCCCCCCCCCAAAAAAATGATATTCTGATATACTCGTATATATATGGCAGTTGATGGAGGCGCCTCGTTCTGTCTGATATCTGGTGACTAAAGGACCTAGCAAAATCCAGTTCATACGCTATAAGAGATTTAGGTACTATTATATCTGTCATCATACTGATCGCGTAAATCCGTGATTCTCTGAATGACAATAGTCTGTATTCGAATCTTTGTTTCTGCAACCATCGCAGCATTGATCCTCTTGCATATTCCTTTAAGTTTTCTCATGATCTCTATGATTTTCATCATCTTTCCTGCTCGACGATTGTCCTGGCGTCGAGCGTGGAGTAGGTAGGATGGCCATCCTCTTGAATTTTACAGGCAGCTGACTTTGCTCAACAGTGTCTAGATCTACATACACTCCATAATTGCGACAGACGTAATAAACTTTGAGCTCTGTATATTGGAGACGTATTCTACCTTAGAGAGGATCCCGTTCGAATTGGATCTCTTATCAGTGAATATAAGTAAGCCGACGATCGAGAATTATCTGGTAGCAAATCTTTTCTTTTTTTTTTTTGCTGCAGCAATCCGTGGCACACTGCGATTCCCTGCTGCAGAATCCTATTTAGATGGTGATCTTTCTTTCAGGATTCGTCCGTGGGAAACTCAGACAGTGACATGCTGCTAATCCTGTATGATCTACAGGTTCTGTTCGTATCGTACTTGCCTCTGAGAATGCTGAAAGGCATTCATGCGCATTGATTTTAGGAGGCTTTGATTGTCTTTACTGCAAGATCACATCACATTAACACATTACACTGAGGTAAATGTAATTTCAGAGTTCACTTGTTTGATGAACGCAAACGAACTTCCAGCGTTTTGTCCACAGGAAACGGTTGTCCCAAACGTGAAGAATATTCTTTGGTATCTCCAGCGAGAATCTGACCCGCAGTTTGCTGAATGAAATTCGGTGTTTCCTTTACCAGAGAAATCTAGACTCATCTCTCTAGGGATATTCTGATACCTCTACTGTAGGATATTCTAGCGCCTTCCTTGCAGGGAGTGTTGGTGCTGTATTCAGGCGGTTGCGGTACTACGATCTTTGGAGACGTTTCTTTTCGATGGTAAGGAGCCGTAAGTGGAGGAGGTGGTTCGCTATGATTAGATGTTCGCGTTAAAAGGTACGTAAAGTCTACTTTATTGCAATGAGTTGTAGTGGGGTGTTGTGGTGGGGTCTCCATCACGCTGGTTCCAGACGCAATCTTTGTAGCCTTTTCTGGCGTCATCCCTGCGTTAAGCCTTGAAATATATGGGAGCTCTCGGATCAGTCGGGCAGCCTGGCGTCATTAGTGAGAAGTATTGTTGTAACTTTCCTGTGTGCACTGCATAAGGGTTTACTACGTGCTAGACAGGTATATATATGTTGCGGGAAAATGTGAGGCTTTACCTGCAAATGGCTCATATTCATTGTATGTTTTATTGAGGGGAATCCATTGATGTGTACAGCAGGAAATGCATGTGTTGGATGTCAAAAAGGCTTTATTGAAGGCAGGTATTTGATCCATGGGCTGGGAAGCTTTGGTGTATGCATTAGACGGTTTAACTTCACTATAGGAAATTGGGAGGCTTGACTAGTATAAGGACCTAGTATTTTCAAAGCAGGGAATTTAAAAGCTTTTGTTGCTGGAAACACGTGATATCTAGACCCCTTAGTTATGAACGGGAATCGATATTCAGAAACTGGTAGACGATATTCAGACCTTTTAGGAACAGCTAAGCGCCGTGAAGACTATGACTGATGCCCAAAGACTGCTACATTTGAAGGATGACCAAGCACCATTTTCTCCGGTAAATCTGCCTATAGTAAACTCGGGTATGGAGATGCCACAGATCCTTTATGATCAAGTTGTGGTATGACACCGTGAGCTTGTGAGAGTAGCGAAGGATACTCATGCATATTCAGTTCAGGAAGATGAGGTGCCTTTATTGGCAGTACAGGTCCGAGCAACCCAGGATGTCCATGCGAAAATGATTTAGCGCAAATATGTTTTATCAGTCCATGAAGGAGAGAAGCTCTCTTCCCAAAACTGCCTAGGTATCCAGGTCGATAAGGGACGGTCCAATGCCCCATAAACGGAAATCTGTGTTTAGACCCTGCTACACTAAAATCTGGAAGATTTGGATGACCCACTGCCAGGCCACCTGGTAGAATTTTATTCGGTAATCTCGAATACTTGGATAATAGTAAACCGACATGATCAAATTCTGGTTTGAAACGATGCGCCTGTGATAGCTGAAGTGCCATTATTGAATGTTCAGATCCCACTGACATCAAAAGCGATTTGGATCCGGATGCCAGTGTTAAAGGGGACTCCAGCATATTCACTGGTGTCAATCCTGCGTTAAACCCTAAGATGTCTGGAAGCACTGAAGGATATCTAAGAGGTTTTGATAAAGGGAGCAATTGGGCATGTGCGTTAGTAAACTGAGGTGCAAGTTTTGCAGGATATCGAGCAAGTTTTACTGAAGGAAGGTATTGCATCCATGGGACAGGGAATTTTGGTGCATTTATTAAAGGATTTAGAGGAGATTTTATTGAGGAGAATCCTTTGGTGTGTACGCTAGGAAATACTGGTGCATGTATTGAAGGATACCGGGAAGGCTTTATTAAATGGAATCCTTTGGTGTGTACGCTAGGGAATACTGGTGCATGCATTGAAGGATACCGGGAAGGCTTCATTGAAGGAAATCCTTTGGTGTGTACGCTAGGGAATACTGGTGCATGTAGTGAAGGATACCGGTAAGGCTCTGTTGAAGGGAATCCTTTGGTGTATACGCTAGGGAATACTGGTGCATGCATTGAAGGATACCGGGAAGGCTTTATTGAAGGAAATCCTTTGGTGTGTACGCTAGGGAATACTGGTGCATGTATCGAAGGATACCGGTAGGGCTCTGTTGAAGGGAATCCTTTGGTGTGTACGTTAGGGAATACTGGTGCATGCACTGAAGGATACCGGGAAGGCTTTATTGAAGGGAATCCTTTGGTATGTACGCTAGGGAATGCTGGTGCATGTATTGAAGGATACCGGGAAGGCTTTGTTGAAGGGAATCCTTTGGTGTGTACGCTAGGGAATACTGGTGCATATATTGAAGGATACAGGGAAGGCTTTATTGAAGGGAATCCTTTGGTGTGTACGCTAGGGAATACTGGTGCATGTATTGAAGGATACCGGGAAAGCTTTATTGAAGGAAATCCTTTGGTGTGTACGCTAGGGAATACTGGTGCATGTATTGAAGGATACTGGGAAGGCTTTATTGAAGGAAATCCTTTGGTGTGTACGTTAGGGAATACTGGTGCATGTATTGAAGGATACCGGGAAGGCTTTATTGAAGGGAATCCTTTGGTGTGTACGCTAGGGAATATGGGTGCATGTATTGAAGGATATAGGGAAGGTTTTATTGAAGGAAATCCTTTAGTGTGTACGCTAGGGAATACTGGTGCAAATATTGAAGGATACCGAGAAGGCTTTATTGAAGGGAATCCTTTGGTGTCTACGCTAGGGAATATGGGTGCATGTATTGAAGGATATAGAGAAGGTTTTATTGAAGGAAATCCTTTAGTGTGTACGCTAGGGAATACTGGTGCATGTATTGAAGGATACCGGGAAGGCTTTATTGAAGGGAATCCTTTGGTGTGTGCGCTAGGGTATATGGATGCATGTATTGAAGTATATAGAGAAGGTTTTATTGAAGGGAATTCTTGAATATGTACGCCTGGAAATACTGGTGCATTTATTGAAGGATACAGAGTAGGTTTCACTAGAGGGAATCCTTGGGTGTGTACTCCAGGGAACTCTGTTGCATGTATTGAAGGATATAGAGTAGGTCTAATTGAAGGGAATCCTTGGGTGTTTACGACAGGGAACTCTGGTGCATTTATTGAAGGATATAGAGAAGGTTTTATTGAAGGAAATCCTTTGGCGTGTGCGCTAGGGAATATGGGCGCATGTATTGAAGGATATAGAGTAGGTTTTATAGAGGGCAGTCCTTTGGTATGTACGCCGGAGAATATAGGGGCATCTTTTGAAGGATATAGAGAAGGCTCTGCTGAAGGAAAGCATTTGGTCCAGGGGCCTAGGAATTTTTGCGTATGCGCTGGGCGAATTCGAATAGGCGTTGTTGACGGGAATCCATGAGTGTATACGCTAGTGAATTCTGGTGCATTTACCGGAGGATATCGAGTAAGCTTAACTGAAGGAAGGTGTTGTGTCCATGTGCCATGGAATTTTGATGTTTGTATGGGAAGATATCGAGAATGCTTTGTTGGAGGGAGGTAATGGGCACTCGAGGGTCCTGTGTCAGCTAATGGTGGTGCATGCATTAGATGTGGAGGATGCTGCTTTGAGGTAACGCACAGGATCCATTGGTAAGGAAGTCCCGGCACATGTATTGGGTATCCAATGGGTTTTGCTGAAGAAAGGTACTGGACCCGTAAGTCAGGGAAGTGTATTGGAGGGATTTCTATCGTCTTTTTCCCCGGCACTGGTAGATATGCTGTTGTATCTAAGTGCAGCAGTTTTGATTTCTTAACTGGAGGATATTTGGGTATCATCATCATCTCAGGAACTTTTGGTGTCATCGGCGCGGGAAGTCCCGGCAACTTGATTTCAGGGAATTTTGGTATGACGACTTTAGGAACCCTCTGTACTTGAAATTTAGTATGTTTCTGGACGTTCATTCCAATAAATGGAATGGCATTTGCAAGATTTCCTAGTGTGTTGCCTGGACGATACTGAATGCCACCTACAGTAAGAGACTTGCGTCCATAGCGGTCCACAGAAGAAGCGGTAGTGCCTAAGGCAAATGGTTGAGCTCCGTTGCCCCACCGGGGTCCACCGCCATCATAGATTCTTCCTCCGTCACCTCTTAGAGAATGTGCACCGGCAAAATGCCTCACTCCTCCTCCTCCTCCTCCTCCACGTTTCCTGCCATGATTCCTCCAAAAGTCTTTGTGTGTCGTGTGATAACCGTCTTGAGCGGCAGTGAGGAGTCCTGCCGATGTCCCATCCCAGACACCACGATACGTCTTCCCCAGTCCACGATAAGGCGTGGAGGAGGCAACAGCGCCAACGCCACCGCCGCCTCCACCGGGAACAGAAAATCCAGTCACAGTACCTCCTCCTACTCCTCCTACATAGGCACCTGCTGCAGAGACCCCTTGGCTTATGAATGCACCAGCTGCGACGTGTACTCCGTCGTGGGTGAATGCGTCAGCGTAGGTGCCCGAAATGATGGACACCAGCGCCGACAGGGCCAGAGCTCCGCCATACACACGCTGCGTAAGGATAAAAGCTGTTATAGTTGATCACATGCTCACTGAAAAATCATAAAAGTGTAACTTCGTTCTTAAACAAAAAGTATATCTGACGATGTAATAAACGAAAGTACTGAGTGTTCTTATTTTCTTTTTCCAGTGTGGTGAATATATATATATATATATATATATATATATATATATATATATATATA
>JAYMFT010258108.1:0-10807 GCA_038088735.1 Panulirus argus
TACATGTGCAATACATCGAAACCACAGCCCCCTATCCACACCCAGGCCCCACAGACCTTTCCATGGTTCCTCTGGCCGCTTCAAATGTCCTGGTTCAGTCCACTCACAGTATATCGATCCCCAAATACCACATCGTTCCAATCCACTATGTCCCGTGCACGTCTTTCGCCCTTCTGCATGCTCAATCCCCGAGCATTAAAATCTTTTTCAATCCATCTTTCCATCTCCAATTTGGTCTCCTCCTCCCCCTTTCCCTGCAATAGGCACTTAAGTATGCGAAAGACAGAATACATCAGGAGTGTCACTTGAAGGATGTGGAAAACGAGCTTAAATAAGGAAGAACGCAGTGTATATATAAAAAGGTTTCATGAAGAAGGGCAGTGGGTAGAGGGGACACAGGGGGAGGGGGAATGAGCTACGGGAGACAGCTTTAGGCAGAGGATGGGAGAAGGAGGTGGGCAAGAAGGGAAGGAGGACAAGAGGCTGGGCCTCACATGACCGTCTCGACCCAGTCCCAACACTCAGCGTCAGAAACCCTCCGGGCAGACAAATCTAAACTCAGCCCGAACATTAACACGATCCTATTCTCCTCTCTCAGACCAGGTGGTGCCGCGTCGTCCTGTCACTTTGTCAGCAAAGACGTGAAATGTAAAATGAAGAAAAAACATATTTCCACTAATCCTGGTCTGAGTGTGTGTGTGTGTCGTTCGAACGAAGCCTGGCCTGGCTTTCATCACAGTGGGCGCCGGATGAAAAGGGCCGTTTTGATAACCGCTTCTTTCCCTACACGTCAAAGTTGGATTATAACTGTTACATTAGCCTCGTGATATGTCATATTCTTGGCGTTTACATTATTAATGTTTGCTCTCGTAAATGAATACTTCAGTGTTACGTTTACACTGTAAATTCCTCGCTGCATATCTGTTAACTATTCATATACGGACCAGGCTTTAACATGAACGAGGCTGAAATAGCTAAAGTTAGAACTCAACATGTATTATCAAGGTGGGATGTTCCGATTATCATTTGAGTCGTGATGGCATTGATTGCAAGATGGACGATACGTATAATCCACGTTCTTTCTGTTGAAACTATTCTCTCTCACTCTCTGTCTCATACGAACTCAGAGAAACTCAAGACCTCGAAGCTTCGGAACTCTCTACCGCCTCTTGTCTTTCCCAGTAACTGTGGTCTTGCCTATTTTAAGAGGCAGTTTTATTTCCTTTTCTACTTCCTCCAAAATTCGTGAGTACTTACCCTTGTTCTTCTTTTTCCATTTCATTAACTTATTAGCATTTCAATGACCCTCCAACGTAAAATATAAAATAATACATCTATTTGTCGCACAACAACAATGTTGTTTATTTCAACTCGCCTGTCTCTGCTGCCAACGAGAGGGAGGACTCAGCCAATTGTAGTAAACGGCCACTTCCACGATGTTTGCCCCCTTCTAATAGACCTGACTCTTTTCCCATTCATTTAACCAATATTCTTGGTATTTCTAGTACATATCTTCTCATCTTTTGAATACCAACTGATTAGCAGTCTCGTAATACTGGATTTCTCTCCGAGACCTCAACTGTCTGTTGGTGTTCTCACCAACTCCGTTCACCTACCCAACTGTATTACAAAGGAATCCAAAATGCAACAGACCATTGGGTCCTTGTGGTAGTGGAAGACGTGGTAGCATTCGTTTAGGGCACCGGTACGCGAGGTACAGAACAGATCTCGACAGTAAAAGTCTTGTTACTGTCAGAGCGTAAACAACAGCCAAAGCATAAAACTTAAAGGCAATGAATATGGCTCAACAGAGAGACGAAGGTTTACCATCGGACAACAGCTGTGAAATATCACTTGGTGTACCCATCAGTGCTCGTTCAGAAGGGGAGAAAAAACAAATAAGTTTTTATGGTTTCTTTTTTTCAGAAATGTGTCTGGTTATACCCTTGAGTACAAGGATATAACCTTAAGGGTATAATGAACCTGGGCTTGGTCCTGACACAGCGGAAGGGCACGACCCTTTGGGTATGATGACCTGGCCTTTGTCCTGACCCTTATGGGTATGTGTATGTGTCTTTGTGTCTCTGTGTCTATGCACTGGGGGGGGGGGTGAGACAACGGTCTTCTAAGGCGAGGAAGAGCCTTGGGTTTCTCCAGACGCTTGGCATAAGTGATTTGACGGATGTATCCTAGACCAGAATTCCAAGGGCAATGTAGGGCCTTGACAAGACTCAGCTTGGCACAAAGCCATGACATGACACTGGCCATCTGCACGCGAAATAGCAACTTCGGAATCCTTTCCCCCGGCAGCAGGAGACGAGCGCGGGTGTCATGGTCCGTGACAACAGAACTGCACTTTCCTCAACTCCCGTTTGTCACGTCGGATCTGTCGTTCCCGGGCGCCAGCAGATGGCTGGACCGGTGCAAACAGCAGCACAACACCGACACGCACACACGCGGTGATGGGAATCTCAGTTACCACAGATCTACGACTTCTTGATATATCCCTGAATTTATAGATAACACACGTGTGTTCCAGTATTCTCTCTATTTTGTAGTTTGTATTAGGTCTCGTCTTATTCTCCTACAATGGCTATTATCACTATTCACAGGTGAAGAGAGAAAATCAGAAGCTTTAAAATTCTGAAATACGTCAGAGCTTCGGGAGTAACTGTACATACACGAGGAACCACAGATGCTGACCCTTATACTTGTACTGAAATATCCTCTGTCTAACTCTGAAAATTTAACAGCTCGAGTAATAGAGAAGGTTACTAAAAGACCACGGTGTGACCGAAGGTACTTGGGAAAGCCAGATAACAGAACACCTGGTTGTCCTCGATAAGTCAGCATCCTCAACTCCTAATCTACGTAGATGAAGACAAAAAGATTTTTTTTTTTAAAGACACGACATCAACAACTGGTAATATGATTAAAACTTAACCTTAATGCAGTCTCCTGGGAGATACTCCGACAGCCGTAAAATTTCATGAGTTACTAGTAAACGTAAAGTATCGCATTACCAGACTTCGTGAGTCACTAACTGATTGCAGGTCTGGTCAGCCGCGTGTGTGAGTGACACCAGGTGATGCATTAGCGGTATGCAGATTGGTCACTAAAGCTAAGGATATATTCACGTAATGCACAGACAGACAGACATACAGACAAACAGACAGACAGACAGGGAAAACACACACACACACACACACACACTCAATACTAAATGCCACAATGAGGAAAGGTTAACTAAAAATGTTTGGGTTTGAATTCAGACTCTAAACAATGCATAAAAACACCTGGAGTCTGTGAAGTAAACTATGTGTGTGTAGATAGCTAACTAATCTGACTAAATCATACCTATAATTCATTTAACCTCCTTAAGCGTGGGTTAAAAAGTTGTCCCTCTAAATAAGCTAACTTACTTCTAATTATATGAAATATGAATCACACTTTTACTGTACTGTTGTAATTTTTAGTAAGACACTAACGCCAATAATACAGAATAAAGAAACCACCTCACAATAACTGAAGTCTCCAATGCCAAATGCAATTTCTGGTGATGAGAGGCACCTGTTTACTCAAGTGAATCTCAATTTTCTGAGTGTAAGCAAAAGTTCATTCGACTAAATCGCAATTCTTGGTATGTGCGCAAATGTTTGTTCATGGCTACGTAATATATTTTTGAAAATAAAAAAAGAATATTCGAATGAAATTCGGAAGTGTACGTTACAAAGAATAATGACAGATCACCATAACTGTTTGCAAGACATGTCATACAAATAATCAAAATAAAAAGAAAATAAAAACTCATCACTGAATAATCTTGCCAAGACATTTAATCGATTTAAAGGATTACAAAAATCATCTGAAATGAGATTATTGTGAATAATTGCAGAATAAAAAGAACTCGGATTAAAATGATTGCATGTGATCACTCATGCAAGATGGCTCAGTTATAATGAATAAACTTTTAATGTGAAAATACTCATAACAAAGTTAGAGAAAATTACCATAATTTCTTAACACTTATCATTTCCAAAGAATGCTCACAATACATTAACATATTTCGTTCAGCTTAAAAAACACACCCACACCCACACACACACACACACGAGAAACAAAAAGGTAAAAAGAATAAGCTTTGTCCCATAATGTATGCATATTTGTCTATTAGCAGAGTTGGCAGGAATATCGAAAGCCACCCCCCCCCCTACCCTCAAAGTTCCCAGGGAGGGAAAGTTATCTGAACTAGTGCAACGCTAACTCTGGACGGAAAAAAAAAATGTCGGAAGATGGGAGTGGTGGTCTACTTTCGTCAAAAAAAAAAAAAATAAGTTAGTAAGCTGGGGAAACTTAAGTTTAAACTGCTTCTTCCAGACCTTGGGGGTGGGAGAGACTTGAAGAGGGAATTCTCAAAGGCCATAAATGTCGGATCCTTCATAGAAGTTGCAGCTCAAAAGCTTCACCACATACCGACTGGGGAAAAAGAGAAACTTTCTTGAATAGCCAGAGGACCTCGATCACGCACTATTTCCAATGGGATCCAATTACTACCACCAACACGCCAGGACCACGGAGAGGAGAGTGCTTAAGTTACGACAGAGGGGGAAGTGCTCACGTTACGACACTAGGTCTCAGATAGTAAATAATACGTTTAAACATCTTGAATATGAAGATACCTTCCTTTGGGTGGTCTGGTCTATGTCCTAACCTGCATTGGGTCAGGTTAAAAGCCATGACATTATACCCCACAGTCGCAATGTCGAGTACAAAGGGTCAGTCTCATGTCGAAAAGGTCAGGACATCATGTCCAGAAGGCTCGTACCGTCGTGCTCAAAGGTTTAGTATCATGTCAAAGGCCGCGTCATCAAACCCAGGCAATCACGACTTATACCCTTTTTGAAAAGAAGGTTTTTTTCCACTTCAAAAGCTATTCTGTTTTGTCTCCTCTCTCTTTTCTTCTCATCCTTTTACTTTTGCCCCTATTTCTTTATCTCGCGCAAGGCTCGACCGCGATGAGGACATTCGCCCGTGATCGGAAGCTTCGACATAAGAAAGACAAAGAGAATCAAGTCCATCATGTATGAGTGGGAGGAGAGCATCTGTAACGAAGTCGTGTCTGCCTCTCGCTGGAGAGTTGGCGTGCGAATCGGGCCCTGGTTCCCTTGATGTGTCCTCGCGCAGGGGTTGCCAGAAATGTGTGTGTGTGTGTGTGTGTGTGTGTGTGTGTGTGTGTGTGTGTGTGTGTGTGTGTGTGTGTGTGAACTGGAGCAGAGATCTAAAGCTGTGTGTACGAGTCAAAGTTTTTGTGTTATGTGTTTGCGTACGTGAATATGTATGTTTTATTGATACGAAACGTGTGTATTTCAGTGGTTATTTTGCGTGTGTGTGTACAAACACACGTGTGTCGAACCGTCGTGCTCAAGGGATGAACATTTTTGGGAACAGTTACGCACAGTTGCCTCAGTTACAACCACAGCTCTGACATGCCCGCTAATCGGCTCTGTGGCAGAGTCACTAGCTTGACACCGTCACCATCGCTTATGACACACGTGTCAATCATGACACTGTGGCACTCGTAGGACAACGTCACCAGCAGACACAACACCTCTTGTTTTCTCAAACCGTGTCCTCAGAAAGGTAGTAATGACAGACAAGAATCCTGTTAAAGGGGGTCTTCCCACTGTGCTTTTAGACCCAAGACAACGTCGAGTTCAGAGACGCAGTAGTGTCACATTTCGCTGGGGGGAATAAAGAAAACATCGAGGTGAGAAGTGTCAGCAGAATGAGGAGATGGGGGAAAATGGCGACGTCAGCAAGTGTCAGGTTGTTAACGTCTGTGTTGGCTGACGGCGTCAGGAAGATGGTTACCCTGACACACGACCCTCACGTTAACTTTCGTAAGAGCGGAGGCATATTTTCAGCCGAGAGGAAGAGGTGTGGCTTGTGTTGAGCTATAGGAGGACAGCAGCAGGGGGCATCCCCTGCTGTAAGCAGGCTACTAGTATCAGCAGCAGTAGCGAATGTCAGCTGGTGTCAGGAGCAGCAGATGTGTCAACTAAGGTCAAAAACCAGTAGAAACAGAAGGCCACATCAGCTGGTGTCAGGAGTACCGGTGTCAGAACTAAAGAAGGAACGAAATAGGCAACGGAAAGGAATGAGTTGAACCAGCGTCAGCAGCTATATTGTTTGCTATGAGGGTCAGCAGCAGCCAAAGGGAAGTCAGTTAATGTTCAAAGCAACTTTAAGTCGTGTCAGCAACGCTAGCAGTGCATCAGCTTATGTAAGCTGACAGGGTATGTTCAGTCGACGCTGCAGCGGGAAGATGTCAGCTAATGTCAGCCTCATTTTCAGCAGCAACAGCATCAGGGTCAGCAACGATAAGTCTACCACTAGTGTCAGGAACAACAGTAACAGAGGAAGGGCTACAGCTACTGTTAGCAAGAGCCTGGTGCCCGTTGTTTGAACAACAGAAAGTTTTAACTGTTGTACAAGGCTGGAGAACGTCAGTTGATATTAACAACAAGATGTCAGCCAGTGTCAGAATGAGGCGGAAAGGGAGATGAGCTTGGCTGACCGCCCACTCATCTATGCTCTTGCAAAGATTGCCTTATTATAATTTGTGATTCACCAGACCCCTAGTGCCTCGACAATGCACCACACACGTTCTGTCTTACGTTCCCCGTACCGTAACCCTGCGTCGCACGTTCTCTCTCACTCTCCCTGCCTGGTACGATCCGTCTTACGTTCACTGTTCAGTAGTAGTCGGTCTAACGTTCCCCCTCAACACACATTCTGTCTTAAAACATTCTCTGTGCCACACGTGTCAAAGGTCAAACCGGTAGCCTAACACTAAGAGAGCCACACACGTTTAGGCTACGTTCTGAGCCGTGCATGTCCTACAACTGTCATGAAGTAGAACGGATTTAGATGCCCCGGCGAAGATCAACCAGACGTAGGTGAGAGCACTTCGAAACCCACTGTGCATCAACCAGACACCAATCAACACATTTCAAAAGCCCACTGAACAAAAATAAATCACATTTCAATCCGTGTTTTTCGAAGCCCACGAAAGATGAACAACACGTCGATCACGTACTTCCTGAAGCCCATAGAAGGACAACCACGGACGGATCCGTGTTTCCCACACCCGCCTGGGGGAGGGAGGGAGGGAGTGGGGTCAACCACATACCCACTGTCTTGAGGAAGTAGCTCGTGTTTGTGTGTCACTGACGAGACTCAAGACAAGTGCCAAGGGTAACAACAAGGCCATATGAGCTTACACCCGGGGTTGAGTGCCACCGGGAGCCACATCGCCAGCACTATATTTAATCTCCCACTCCCTACCAGGGACGACTCATGGTCCCTCCGCTGGAGGAGGAGGAGGTGGTGGTGGTGGAGGAGGTATGAGGCCTGGATTGAGTGGTAGGACGAGCTTAATCAAGGGTCAGTTAGGAGAGGTGTGTGGGTGACGGTGTCAGTGGAGAGGAGTGTAAGGTGTGGTGAAGCAGCGAGCTCTGCAGGTGTAGTGGGGAAGACACAAGTGTGGGTTGTGACGGGAGTTATAGGTGGTGGCGGGGGGAAGCAACATGCAAGGTGTTGCAGTTATGGGTGTGGGGAGGAGCTCAAGAATGTGGTAAACAATGAATTCCAAAATTAACAAAAGCTTATTCTGGGGAAACCAAAAATTTAATATTTATTATGAGATATGTGCAGGTGAAGAGGAAGAAGGTATGACAATGTTTCCTTAATTCAAAGACGACGTGTAATACAGTCGAAGGTTAAATATTTAATTGATCAACCAAGTGGGGAACTGACGTCAGGTCTATTACCTCAAGGGTCAGCAGCATGATCACTCGCATGCCTAATAAAAATGATGGCGTAGGTAAACATAGACGAGATTATTGTAGAAACTACCACTTGGTCTATACTGTGACAAATAGAGGAGACAAAAGCCACAGAATTGAATATATAACAGGAAAAGATAGATTGGTGATGAAATATGATGAAAAGAAGAAACAGTGAAGAGGTAAGAGAACGACAGGAGACAGAGAGAGTGTACGGAAGGAAGAGGAAAAAGGAAAAACAGTAACGAGGTTTGCAAGCTCACGTTGGGTCTGCGTGAAGGCAGGGAAGGAGAGAGTTCAGAGCCAGGCGTGGAGGATGAAGGCAGAATGAGAAAATAAAAATGTTCAGAAGTTTCAGGGAACTTCTGTGACAAGAACACGAGTGTAGAACAGATGAAAGAGAAGTTTTACGAAAAAGTAATAACACTAATACTGTTGGACGGATTAGAAATATGTGGGAGATACGGGGAAGGATAATGTGCATGTGTGAAGAGACGTAACAGTTGAAGTGGATGTTGACAATCATCCAATATGTCAAGGCTGACGGTATACACAAAGTTCTCTCTTTTCTAGTAATACCAGAACCTACAATTTCACAGCCTTACAAGGGCAATGCCTGCAAGATTGGAGTCCACTAGAGAAGACCCTACGAGGCCACAAACCTACAAGGTTAAGACCCTACAAGAGCAGAGCCTACAAGGCCACAAACCTACAAGATTAGACCTTACAAGAAAGGAGAACCCGTAAGATCAGTGTGGCCGGAAAGTTGGAGACACCCAACCTCGTACTCTACACAGCAGCTTCTGTACAAAGTAACAGGAAGCCTCGCATCTCATAGACCAGGAAGCAGGAGGTTTAATGGTACCAGGTTAACAGGACGGTCCGGCCATCCTAGGGAACAAGCGAGCAACAGGACCTTAGCCAAAGTTGCCATTTCAGCGAGGAAAAATTTAACAACGAAGCGCTAATCGAGGGCTCGACGCGCTGCACTGATTTTAGGACAATCGCCGATCGGCGATCTATCGAAACAAAAAAAAAAAAAAATAGAAGAAGACAGTTTATCACGACATGAGTGTTTCATTACCTTTTTTTTTTTTTGCTTTAACAACCCATTTAACCGATCGAGGCGGCGTCATCTGAGCGCAAAGCGTCCGGTATACGACGGCCGGAACCACAAAACGGGAATCTCTTTATTTCGAATTTTTCTTCCATCGGCATATCGGGAATGCGATTAAGGCTCCGATTGAACACGATGTAACGGGATCAGGGTACCATTTAGGGATGGAGAGGAAGGGCTTACAGCCGATAAAAGAATAAAAAAAAAAAAAGGTTGGGTGAGGGGGGGGGGGAAGGGGTGGTTATGTACAGGAGGCGCCCTCTGCTGCTAATTGTTAAGTGCATTGCTCCCTGTTGCCGGGGGAGAGAGGCAGGGAAAGATAAAGGAAAAGGAGAGAGAAAAGGAAGAGAAGAAGAGGGGAATGGAATAGCACAGAGAAAGAAAACGGAAGATAAGAGAAAGAAAATGATGAAAAAATACAAAAATGTAAAGAAGGAGACATGATAACCGACATAATTAATAAAGGGCAAATCTAATGAATGAATGGTATAAAATAAACAATTTGATGTATAGACTTTTTTTTTCAGTGAAGAGATGTCGGCCAATGGTGCCTGTCTGCCCGAGGAATGAGTTATGGAATGAATAATTCAACATAAGGTTCAGTATTTCAGAGGCGATCGTGGATTGGTTCCGTGGGATAAGCTCAACCAATCAGCGAGCATCACTTAAATGAAAAAGATATTGAAGTTTACAAGGTGATTAGGAATTTAGTGGCTCATATATAAGTTTTAGTGCAGGGTGTGAAGCAGACACGAATCCACTTGCAGAAATTAAGAAGGGGGGGGGGAGGAGTTGACTGAGGAAATAACTAAGAGGGAATTAAAGCGAGATGAGACCAGAGGGGAAAAAAGTTTAAGAGAGTTGAGTCCGGAAGGGCAAAATAAGCGAGGTGAGTCAAGAGGAAGATATTAAAGCGAGGTCAGTTTACAAGGTAGCGTATAAAGCGAGATGACTCCAAAAGGAGAGAAATTAAAGAGCGGCGAGTCCAGAAGGAAAGAAATTAAAGCTAGGTGAGTCCATTGGGAGAAATTAAAGAGAGGTGAGTCCACAGGGAGAAATTAAAGTAAGGTAAGTCCACAGGAAGAAATTAAACTAAGGTAAGTCCACAGGGAGAAATTAAAGTGAGGCGAGTCCACAGGGAAAAATTAAAGTCAGGTGAGTCCACAGGGAGAAATTAAAGCGAGGCGAGTCCAGAATTAATGAAATTATAGCGAGGTGAGTCCACTGGAAGAAATTAAAGAGAGGTGAGTGCACAGGGAGAAATTAAAGTGAGGCGAGTCCAGAAGGAAAGAAATTAAAGCGAGGTGAGTCCAGAATGAGAAATTAAAGTGAGATGAGTTCAGAAGGAGAGATTAAAGCGAGAGGTGAATGTAAAGAAAAAAACAAAAACAAAGTGAGGTGATTCCACTGTGAGAAATTATAGCAAGGTAAATCCACTGGGAGGAATTAAAGCGAAACGAGTCCAGGGGCAGAAATAAAAGTGGGTCCAGTCCACTAGGGGGGAATTTAAACCCAAGGAAAAAGCTTGGACAATTAGGATAAGTATCGTGTAATTAGGGAGATGCAGCTGCCGCTGGGAGTCATAATGACCAGCCAATCACCACTCGGTAATTGACAGTTAGCCTCATCTAAGAACGATAATCGCGATTTCAAATATTTCAAGTATGTTAATTTAGTCAAATACACTGACAGTACATTTTTTTCCTAGTTACTCATAAAAGACAGAAAGAGAAGACAATCAGAAAGTCCGTGATGTACACTAGGTCATATATATATGTGTGTGTGTGTATATATATATATATATATATATATATATATATATATATATATATATATATATATA
>JAYMFT010258119.1:0-10807 GCA_038088735.1 Panulirus argus
TATATATATATATATATATATATATATATATATATATATATATATATATATATATATTTTTTTTTTTTCTTTTTTTTTTTCATACATATTCGCCATATATATATATATGGATTGAGTGATAAGAGAGATGAAAGCAAAATTAGGAAAAGGGGGTCCAGAGATGGAGTGTGATGGTGAATTATGGTGTCTAGAGTTTGCTGAGAGTGAAGAGGAGTTGTAAAATGTTGTGAGTGTGTTCTATGATGTGTGTAAGCATAGGTAAGTGTGTTCTATCATGTGTGTAAGCATATCCAAATGAAGGTAAATGCAAGTAACAATAAAGTAGTGGTGTTTGAAAAGGAAACTGTGAAAGCTTAAATTTTGCAAAACCATGTAGAGTGAAAGAAGAAATTGTACTAAACTGTTTTGAATATGGAGGCAGAAAGACTGGAAGAGGTGAGAAAATGTAAGTGTTTAGGAGCTGTCTTGGGTAAGTTTGGTGATTTGGAAGGAGAGATAAGGGACAGCAGTAAAGGGTAGAAGAGTCATTGGGTCCCTTAATAGAGTACTGAAGGGTAGAGGTGTAAGTATGAAAGTGAAGAGAGGATTACGGGACAGCATAGTCCTTCCAACCCTGACCTATGCTACCAAACATGGACATGGAATGAGTCAAAGAGGTCAAGAATCCAGGTTGTGGAAATGAGCTATTTGAGAGGAGCACATGGTATAACTAGATGAAATGAAGAGGTGTAGAGGTGTATTAGAGACGTGGTATGACAGAATGTAAAGGGAATGAATTGTGAAATGGTAGAGTGGGTGAAATGTAATACTTCAAGGTGGTTTGGGCATGTGGAAAGAATGCAAGACTGGAAATTTACAAGGAGAGTGTATGATATTACAATTAAAGGGGTTGGTGTGAGAGAAAGACCTCCTCTGACATGGGGATATAGAGTGGAAGAACACTAGAAGGAGAGAAATCGTGGAAGAATGTGTGGCATGGTGTATGTAAGGAGAGGGATAAGTGGAGGCCCTTTTGCCATGGCCACCTCCTTGATGGGAGTTCCTGGAGAGAACGGGCATCAGAGATATAGATAGAGAGATAGATAACTGAACTTCTTTGCCACCTTCATGACTACTTCATAAAATTCTGATTTTCTTGAAAAATAAGATATTACACGATTCTTTGTCTTTTATCATCCTATCTGCTACTAATGCAACACTTATGAAAATATTTTTAAATCCTCTATCTACCTATAAAATATATCCAGTTTCCTTTTCTGATGTACAGTCATTTTGCTTTTATCAACCTTTACATTCAATTTTCTCTTCTTCCATTCTCTTCCAGAATCACAATTTTGTCTTCGGTTCTTGTGCTGACTCTATAGGTTGTCTATGTAACTTCCAAACAGCAGTCACCCAATTCTTATTTCCCATCATCATTATTATTCAAATTAAAGTGTACCCCTCTTGTCTATCTTGTCTATCTTGAAAACTTTAGCTGTCTCTCTTGCTGATACTTTGTGGCTCTCTCTCTTCCCCTCACTCTGCACTGGATAATATACTTTTCCTCCAGACACATCTGTAACTCAATTTATGACCATTCCTTTTTTCTCTTATGGCACAACTCAAAGAGAATTCCCATCTTTAGACATGGGAAAGCATGTGGATCAAATGGTAAACCTCATTATATCAAAGAAATATGCTTCCAAGCTTGCAACTGTATCAAGACATGCACCTTTCATTCCTTTTGGAAACATGTAATGGTTCTACTTAAAGAAGGGACACTCTTTTGATTCTTCTGTTTCAAAAACTTTTGATGGGGTCTGTTTCCTAAATCTCCATCAATTAACTTTACTTCTTTGCTCTGAAAACCACTCTCCAGTATATACCTAATTGGCCTACTACTGTAATTCATGATGAATCAACATCTTTCTTTTCAAACAACAGTAATATTCCTAAAGGTTCTGTCCTATATCTTACATTCTCATTATCAATAATCTTTTAACCAAATAATATTTTCACACCTGTGCTAACAATTAACCTTTACATTCTTACACTTCCTTCAAAAAGCAATCAATCTCATTTCTTAAACTCTTTCCTTTCTTTTAAACTTGAGCGTAATATGTCTTAATGAAGCAGATGAAATTAGTCAAATCCAATGCCTCAAAAACCCAGTTTTTCATAAGAGCAGCCCCTCAAGCTGCCTAAATAGAACACTGCTCTCATAGACGGAAGGGCTTCCACTTACCTTCCCCTGGACAGAGTTCAGCTTTAAGTAGTTCATCTGATTTCCTCCTCCTCAAATTGTAACTCTTCCTCTTCTCTCTCTCTCTCTCTAATCATGCCCTAGAAACCTTGAATTTTATCTTAAATCATTTAGTACCCATAACAAGACAAAAGCAATAGTTTTTTTTTTTTTCTGGACTTTCAGAAGGCATTGATGCATGAAGTCTGGGCCTTGGAAATAACTGTTTGCATAGGAAATTGGATAGAAGCCCGGTTATGTGATAGAAGGCAGAGTAGTAATGAATGGTGAATTATCACCGTGGTTATCCATTACTAGTGAGGTTCCCTAGGGATCCATGCTTGGGCCTATACTTTTCATTATTCAATTTAACAATTTTGATGCAAGGCTGAATAATTTAATGTCCAAATATGCAGATCACATGAAGATCAGTAATGCCATAATAAGTGACGACAGGCTAAGATTAAAAGAGAATCAAGATAAAATTGCTGAATAGTCTACCAAATGGCAAATGCCATTTAGTGTCAATAAATGTCAGCTGTTATAAGTAGGAAACCTCCACAAAAATTTTGATTATGAGCTGATGGGCCTCAAGATAAAGGACACCCGAGTGTGAGGGATCTAGGGGTCACGTCAACTTCAAGGATTTGATATTGCCTCTATACCTAAATCTAGTTAGAACACACCTTGAATATGCTCTGCAGTTCTGGGCCTCCCACTTAAGCAAGGTCATTCTTAAGCTGGAAGCAAGTGGTGTAGTGAAGAGCAACTAAACTGATTCTTTCCTTGTATAACAAATGATATAAGGACAGATTGCTAGAATTATACTTGTTCTCCCTAAGCAAGAGGCATCTCCGAGGCAAGTATAGAGAATGTTCTAAAATACTTAAAAGATTTAACAATGTCAATACTGAAAATTTCTTTACAGTAGCACCAGCATTACCAACAGAGGAAATGGATAAAATTTAATGGTCGCTAAGTTAATCTGGACTCTATGAAATATTTCTTTACCTACGTGTGGAATATGCACAAAGAAAATATTGTTCAGAGCATTCATTAACCCATGTCACCTGCTTTAAGACAATAAGTAAGAATTATTGTATTCTACAACATAAGGAATAATGTAGAAATGATAAGTCAAGAGGCTGGAGCTCAAGTTTATCCTTACTGTATTGTCTTTATAACAAAAAGTAAAGGATGTATGTCACTGGTGACTGAATGCATGACACATTCATGTTCATTTTACTTTATGACTTGCATATAAAAATCTCCATCAGGCTTATTAATCATGCAAGGAATTTTTTTCTACCTGTTTTCTATCCAGCGTGTTACTGAAGGGAGTGGAGGCTGGACAGAGAGCCTTTGCTTTGCTATCCTTTTCTGCTGCTTTTAAGGGACTGCTTTTTTTTTCTTTTTTTTTTAGGCTAGACCACCTCACTTGGACCTTGGGTCTGTGTGGTCTGTGTATCTATCTATGTATTTCTCTCTCTCTCTCTCTCTCTCTCTCTCTCTCTCTCTCTCTCCTATGCCTATGACTGGTGCCTTAAGGTAAAAAAAAGTCACTCATGATAACTGTCACAAGTTTGCTTTTCAACAGCTAAATCTTAAATGCTATGATCCATAACTCAGGATAATGAAATGGCTGGTCTGATACCTTCACCAAAGCAGGCTACCTTAACTGCTGTTATAGCGAGGCAGTAAGGACCTCTACTCATGATTGGTATGTATACAGTAGAACATCAATTAAAAAGGTCATAATGTGTCTGGCATTTTAGCTTCTTTCATGATGGATGACCATGGTGCTTCAAACTCCAACAGGACATGAAATGTGTTTCTGCAAATTTGTTATAAAATACTTGAAAATATATGCCCCAGTAATTTTTCCTGTTGACTCAATAATTCTTTCCTGTTCATTGCAGCCTACAGTGGCATCCCACACATTTTTCTTGTGTGTGATCTTCACCCTCGAGCCATATAATAATTCTTGAAGCAGTGTCAATCTTACATAATAACGGATACTCCCAACGAAAATTATTAATAACCATGTTTGTTTATGACCACAACACTTACATCAATATCACAGAGCTCACTACATATGGCTGAAAATACTCCTGCAGTGCATCATACACCTGGCAGTCAAGCAGTATATGTTAAAGGATACATATCTTATTGACATTGTTTCTCACCAGGTTGAGTTGTATAGAGTTTTCTTTCATCTTAAAAATTATATACTAGTTACTCACAATAGTGTTCAAACTTATGGAAATATCTTTTTAAAATATTTGAGAATATCCTGCACCAAGATTGTCCATGTATATTTAGACTATCACAGTGAAAGGGCTAATTTGAGCTAATTACCCAGGTACTGACATGACAACTACATCATCTTACAACAAAACAACAGTGCTACCAGATGTATTAATACTGGACAGAAATTTGCTATAATCATAAAATCTCTAAATACTGTTCATTTCTTAAATACTTCTGTGTTCATAATAATCATATTGTACAATAAATGTGCCAACTTATCCTTGGAAGTTCTATTCAGTGTCAGCCTCATGAAGTTTGTTTGGAGTCAGTGTAAAAGTAATGAGGAAGTCTTCTACTGCGGCTATCTGTGTATTCACACTATTAAGTGCTGTTCCACCAGTTGCTGTATACTGCTCAACACTGTGCTCAAAATTCCATAGGGATGATACATCCTCCGTAAAGAGGGGACTGAAAAAATTCAAACCACATTATATAATTTTCCCTGGTAAAGAAGGAATTGAAAAAATCAAAACCACTTAAAAATTAAGTGGATGATTGTTCAAAAAAAAAAAAAGAAAATCCAATCCATATATCACTTTCTATATCACAGCAACACTTTACATACATCAATGCACAAAGGGAAACTCTTTTCATAGCAATACAACAGATAAAATAATTGATCAATATATGGGAAAAAATATTGTTCCTAAAATATGAAAAATATTTCTCTCCAAAGGCAAATGTTTGCTAGAGCACTAGCACGCTAGGGTCAAAAATGTTATTCCCATACAAATGGGTATGTCTGTCAAGATTAAACCTCCCAGCCTCCACTAGCATCTGTGCCTTGAGCCTGTGAGAGTCAAGACTCAAGAAATATTCTTGTTTGGAAAGGGAAGAGGGATAAGTTAATAAGAGGATGCTTATATGGCTGTGTCTAAGATAGAATAATTTTTTTCAAAGCCAGACAGTTCTATGAGCAGTAGAAAGTATACCAATGTAAAGAAAGAGGAGGAGTTTGTTTACTTTGTTTACAAAGATGTAAGAACCATAAGTAACCCACCCAGTACTATGACATCATAAGCACAATAGGTTGGAACATCTCCGGGACTGAAAGCTTAAATGGAATTGCAGTTAATATAGGGATGCAGTCATGTATGAATGAGGTGTTTAAAATGTTTAGAGAAATACTAGTAAAGGTTGTACAATTAGCAGTTGGATACAAGGTCATGAGATGTTGGAATAAAGAGGGCAATACATGGTGGATGAAAGAGATTTGCAATGCTGTGGAATAAAAGAAAAAGGCATATGGTAGATTGCTTGATTGGAATATACCAGTAGAAGTTCAGCAAAGGAGGAGGAAAGAACATAAAATATGTAAGCAAAATGTTAAGAAGCTGATTGAGAAAAGCTGAAAGAGTAGAGGAAGATTCTGGAGGAAGTTGAGAAAAGTTTCAGGATAATCGGGATAATAAGAAACTATACAGGAAGGAGTGGAAATGTTAATGTGAGAAGTAGGCCTCATAAGTTTCTAATGGTAACTACCCTCATCTGATATCCCAGCTAACATCTAATACCACCATCTAATCCATATCTCTCACATTCTCTTGCCATAGCTGGAAAATATATCACATGCCTCAATCACTCACAGATCATCCTGACAGTGTGGTGCCAAACATTCGCATTCATGATCATACACTATGGACAATATGCAGGGTTACTGATTAATTGACATGAAGGAGGGACAATTTATAATATACCTTTCAAATTAAGTAGAATATGAGGAAAAGTATAGGTTTGAAGAAGGAAGAGCTTGAACTAAAACTGAACATGACTATATCTAAATGCACCTGACAAAGGAAAATTATATAAATGTTTCTGACAATAATACTCAGTCTTATTTGGGTTAGAGTTTTGTATTTGTCTTCAGGGATTTTATTATCTAATTTATATGGCAGTTATCAAATGCTAAGCAAACACAATCATGGAGGAATCACATGTCAGCATTTCATAAGGAACATGACTATATATAAGTGTTTTTTACCATGAAAAATTACATAACTGTTAGTAAGACAAATAAAAACACTCAGTCTCATTTAGGTAAGAGAACTGCATATATTTTCAAGGATTCTATTATCTCATTTATATGGCAGTCACTACATGCTTAGCACCCATAGTCATGAAAGAATCACATGTCATCATTACATAACTCTCACTTACCACCAAGTAAAAGACAAGCAATTGAAAAAACTTAACTGATTTCTTTATAAAGAATTCCTGTAGTATTAGTGCTTATATTTTTGGTGACAAATCTATTTGTTTTATTCATTTTATATTTCATTTTATTTTACCATACTTGATCGCTATTTCCCATGTAAGTGATGTAGCACCAGGAAACAGACGAAGAAAGACCCATCCACTCATATACACACATACATACACACATGCACATACATACATACATAAATGTGAATATATTAATATACATAAACATACATACACACAAATATACATTTATACACATGTACATATTCATACTTGCTCGCCTTCATCCATTCCCGGAGCCACTCCGTCCCACAGGAAGCAGCATTGCCACCCTCTGCATCAGCAAGGTAGCACCAGGAAACAGACGAAGAAAAGCCACATCTGCTCACATTCATTAGCTGTCATGTATAATGCACCACAACCACAGCTCCCTATCCACATACAGACATTTCACATGCCCTGGTTTTGTCCATTGACCCCAGTATACCACACTGTTCCAATTCACACTATTCTGTGCATGCCTTTCACCCTCCTGCATGTTCAGGTCCTTATCGCCCTAATTCTTTTTCATTCCATCCTTCCACCTCCAATTTGTTCTCCTGCTTCTCCTTATTCCCTCCACCTCTGACACATACATCCTCTCTGTCAAACTTTCCTCACTCATTCTCTCCATATGTCAAAACCACTTCAACATACACTCTACTGCTCTGTCAACCACACTCTTTTTATCACCACACATCTCTCTTACCCTTTCATTAATTACTCGATCAAACCACCTCACACCACATACCATCCTCAAACATTTCATATCCAACACATCCACACTCCTCTGCACAACTCTCTATATAGCCAATGCCTCACAACCATATAATATTGTTGGAAATGATGAATACAAATTATGGGAGGGCATGGAAGGTGTGGTATGGACAGGAATGTGTGAAAATTATCAGGGGAGAGGAAAAGAGGGATGTGCAATTCTGCTATCACCAAAGGTATGGGAGGGTGTTAGAGAGCATGGATGGAATGGATGCATGTGTATGTGTATATGCGCCTGTGAATATGAAGACTGTACGAGGTAAGGATAAAATGAAGCTTTTCTGAGGAACTTTAATGACTGTATAAATGGTTTTGAGAATGAAACATGGTCATATTGGGTGATATTAATGAGCAAGTGGAATGTGATGAAATTGGAAAGATAGTTCATAAATGGGGGAGTGCCTGGAGTAAATGAGAATGGAAGCTATCTTGTGGATGTTTGCACTGAGAGGGGTTTGTTTCTTGCAAACACTTTTTTTCAGCACAAGATGATCCACAGATATACATACATGGATGAGGAATGATGGAAGAGAAGTGCAAAAGGCTTTGATTGACTATGTAGCAGTGGATGAAAGATTGAGAAAGGCTGTGCTGGATGTTAAAGTCGTGAAAAGATTCTTGGGAGACTGACCATTTCACGGCTCTTGTGGGGATGAGGATCAGGGAGAAGTGGAGGTATGATGCAAGGAAGAATGGAAAAGTAAAAGAGTTGGCAAGCAAGAAAATGAATCAGGAAAAATACAGGAAGTATGAAAGGAAGGTAAATGAAAGCTTAGATGGAAGTACAGTGAATGTAGGAATGCAGTCATGTGTGAATGAGATTTTTAAAATGTTTAGAGAGATACTAGTAAAGGTTGTAGAATCAAAAGTTAGATACAAGGTAGCCAGATACTGAAATAAAAAGGGCAGAAGAGACTAAAAATGCAGTGGAAGAGAAGAAAAAGGCATATAGTAGAATGCTCAATAGAATGTACCAGTGGAATTTCAGCAAAGGAGAAGGGAAGAATACAAACTGTGTAAGCAGAATGTTAAAAGCTGATAGAGGAAAGCAAAGAAAGAGTAGATGGAGATTTTGGAAGAATGTTAAGTGAAAAGTTTTGGGATAATAAGAAACTATACTTCCTGGAAGGAGGTGAAAAAGGAAAGAGGTGGATGTTAGAGTGGAAATGTTGATGAGAGAAGTAAGAAAGGGGAAATGCTGAATCAAAAGGAAGATGGAAACAGAATTTTGAAGAACTGATGAATATGGTAGAAGGGGTGGCAGCAGTTGTTACATGCATGGGTATGGAGGAGGGAAGGAAGAGGACACAAAAGCAGGGGCCAATAACAAAGAGGAAGATAAGAAGGGCAATAATGAGGCTGAAGGTAGGAAAGGCACCTGGAGTGGATGGGATTACAGCTGAAATGCTGAGGTATGGAGGAGAAAGTGTGACAGAGTGGATGCATCTTATATGTAATTAATCATGGAAACAGAATGATGTGCCTGAGGAGTGGGCAAAAGCTATTATCATTCCTTTATTCAAAGGAAAAGATGCTAAGGATGTATGTAGCAATTATAGGGGAATATGTCTGTTAAGTATACCAGGAAAAGTTATGCAAGAATATCAGTTGACAGAGTGATGGAAGTGATTGAATGCAGAATAAGTGAAGAGCAAGGGGGTTCTAAGAAAGGTAGGGGATGTGTGGATCAGATTTTTGAAGTAAAGATGACTGTGGAAAAGTATTTAGCGAAAGGTAAGAAGTTGTATGCAGCTTTTATGAATCTGGAGAAAGCTTTGTGGGATGTGTTGAGGATGTATGGTACAGGGGTACAACTGCTGAATGCTGTAAAAGCCTTCTATAAAGGAGCAAATGCATGTGTAAGAGTGTATGGAGAGCTGAGCAAAAGTTCTGGGATACATGTAGGTGTGAGGCAGGGCTGTGCAATATCATTGTGGCCTTTTAATATATATATATATATATATATATGGATGGAGTGATAAGAGAAATGAAAGCAAAACTAGGGAAAGGGGGGTGCAGAGATGGAGTGTGGAAGTGAGATACGGTGGCTAGTGGTAAGCCTGTTTGTGGATAATATTGTGTTCTTTGCGGAGAGTGAAGAGGAGCTGCAGAAGGTTGTAAGTGTGCTTTATGATGTGTGTAAGCACAGGCAATTGAAGGTAAATGCAAACAAAAGTAAAGTAATGGTGTTTAAAGGGAAATGGAGTGAAAGTATAGATTTTGTAAAACCATAAAGATGAAAGAAGAAAGCATACTAAATTGTGCTGTGGATGTGGGGAGTGGGGGGAGACTTGAAAAAAGGAGGGTATTTAAGTATTGAGGAGCTGTCTTGGGTAAGTGTCATGATATGGAAGGAGAGATAAGGGAGAGAGTAGTACAGGGTGAAAAAGCCACTGGGTTCCATAAAGGAATAATGAATGGTATATGTGTAAGTATGGAAGTGATGAGAGGATTAAGGGAGAGATATAGTCCTCCAAACCCTGACCTATACAGCTGAAACATGGACATGGAATGAGGCACAGAGGTCAAGAATCCAGGCTGTGGAAATGAGTCATTTGAGAAGAGCATGTGATGTGACTAGATGGTATGAAGAAAGAAATGAATGGATGTATGAGAGATGTGGTATGGCAGAGAATGCAATGGGAGTGAATAGTGGAGGGGTAGAATGGGTGAAACGTAATATTTTGAGGTGGTTTGGGCATTACAAAAGAATGAAAGACTGGAAATTTACAAGGAGATTTTATGATAGTACAATTAAAAGGGTTGATGTGAGTGGACAACTACCTGTGACATGGGCAAATAGGGTGGAGGAAAACTAGAGGGAAAGAAATAGTGGAAGAATGCGTGGAATGGTGTATGCGAGGGAGGCATCTAAGGACAGAGATAATTGGAGACTCTTTTGCCGTGGCCACCTTTGATGGGAGTTCCTGGTGGGAATGGGCATCAGAGATATAGATAGATAGATAGATAGACAGATATTCCCTGTGTGTCCTAGAAGGCAACTAAAAGGGGCAGGAGCAGATGGCTGGAAACCCTCCCTTCCTCTAATACTTTTCAAAAGAAGCAACAGAGCAAGGAGTTAAGTGAGGAATTTTCTCTCTCAGGCTGAAACATGGAATGAGGCACAGAGGTCAAGAATCCAGGCTGTGGAAATGAGTCATTTGAGAAGAGCATGTGGTGTGACTAGATGGTATGAAGAAAGAAATGAATGGATGTATGAGAGATGTGGTATGGCAGAGAATGCAATGGGAGTGA
>JAYMFT010258130.1:0-10807 GCA_038088735.1 Panulirus argus
TATATATATTATCCCTGGGGATAGGGGAGAAAGAATACCTCCCATGTACTCCCTGCGTGTCGTAAAAGGTGACTTAAAGGGGAGGGAGCGGGGGACTGGAAATCCTCTCCTCCAGTTTTTACTTTTCCAAAAGAAGGAACAGAGAAGGGATCCAAGCGAGGATTTTTCCCTTTAAAGCTCAGTCATCTGTTCTTGACGCTGCCTCGCTAACGCGAAAAATGGCGAATATGTATAAAAAAAAAAGTATATTCCAATAAACATTTCAACAATAGTGTCGTAATAAGAACGGGCAAAAGCTTGTCCCAGTGGATGGCCATCTTAGATATAAGGTACGAAAAAAAGTAATGAAATTCATGACAATGAATATGAAAGTTCTTGTAAGGATTAACTTAAGTTCCTCGTGTGTTTCTTGACCTGAGTCTTAAAAGTGGAAAGCTTATAAGGATCACGGGTGGAAGAAAAAAAAAAAGAGAAAGATGTCAGTGAATACACTGCTTCGTATCCCGAAGAGAGACGATGTCGAAGGTCACGTCAGAAGATTTAGAGAGACGATGTCGAAGGTCAGGACAGAAGATTCTTTACCCAAATCCATAAGAGATGGATGACTAAAGTTGGGTCACACAGACGACAACATAACCAGCAGGCACCTTACAGCACCACAAAAGTCATACTGGCAATAAGAAAGGAGAGGAATAAGATCCTAAGAGTTCGAGATGGAAAGAGGTAAAGCATATATCAAAGACTCTGGAAAAAAGATGGAAGTGGAAACGTAGGGGCGATCGTTAGACAGGTGGTTAGAACGGTCTCGTATCGCAGGGATGGGCTGCACCAAGGCAGGCTTCCAAGAGGAAGGAAACACACACATGAGTTATTAAGCAAAATGAGGATCAGAAGTAACTCTGTGGCGCTCACTCCCTTAGGACCCGAGGAATACACACTCCCTTAGGACCCGAGGAATATACACTCCCTTAGGGCCTGAGGGATTCTTGTACCATGTGGTCTATACGCCTCATTCATTTTAAGATAAGATGGGACATGAAAGATTTTCTTGCAGTTAAAAATGGGAGAAGGCAGAAAATCAGTTGGAGGTGGTTGTAAGGAAGACATGCCTTTAAAGTACTGTCTTGTTTTGCAGGTACTGTACATAAGAGCTAGTAACGAATGAAACGAGGGCAAGAAAAAGTTTCACTCGTTTCAGTGCTAAAATTTTTTTATTAATACTAATTTTATCATTTCTAATAAACAAGCCAAATGTTGGCGGACATAGTTATTCGGAATTGCTTATCGAAGTCTTATCTTTCATTCACACAATAGTATATGAATATTACGAAATATGAGTATCGTCAGTCCTTAAAGCGACACGTTTTCGTTAACCGTCTGTCAGAATTCAATTCATTCAATGATATTTAAAATCTATCATTATTAATTCCAAAGCACTGGTCTGCACGCGTGTATGTAAGAAGTTATTATAACCATGGCTCTCAACTGATAGTTGAATAACTGATAACATCAGCAAAGAATTTTTAAGAAAGTTTTTCTAAAGGTTAATTATATGAATGTCAAATCCTTCCGGTTAGAACAGAAAGTTCTAAAACTTTTGGGAATATTAGATGCTTAGAATTTTCTGAAATTCGTCTTAAAGTTTCGTCCAAGTTCTTTTAATTAATAATTTTCCAAGAGGAGTAACAAATCTATTAACAAGTTTCTGTACCTATCATCGTCAATGTTACCTTGCTTACTTGGTGGATTAAGTAATGATTCAAGTAGAAAGTAATTCGATATATGATAAGGTCGTATATATTCTTTTCAACAGTGAATTTGGGAGTATTTGGGAATATTAGGCATTTACTCATTTCGGTTTCACGAAATGCTAAGCAAATAAAAAAGAAAACGAATGAAAGTTATCGAAATCTGGCAGGAGTTTGCAATGATTAAGAAACGTTAGCACGTGAATCAGTGATCTATTCTTAAATCACTATTTTGTAATAACGATTCAAGAATAAATCATTGATTCACGTGCTAACGTTTCTTAGTCATTGTAAATTCCTGCCAGATTACATTAGCTTTCATTCGTTTTCTTTTTCATTTGTTTAGCATTTCGTAAAACCGGAACGAGTAAATGCCTAATATTCCCAAACATTCTTAAATTCACTATCAAAAAAAGTATATACGACCTAATCATATATCAAATAGTCTTCAGGTTAGCTGTTTGGTTGAACGTTAAATCTTTCAACTGCTAAGGTCATTAGGAAAGTCAACGTCCACCTACATCCACCAACCAAGAAAATCTTTGACACCTTCTCCAGGTGTTAAGAATATTTCTAAGACCACATACACTCTCACTATGCATGTGGGCCTTGAGTGTAGGTTACCTTGCTTTGATCATCAAGGACCAATACGGGTGACGAAACCACATTTCCGTAATCCCAAGGAAAAGTCTTCGTAACTAACTGTCTATATTTCACACAACGAAAGAAGTCTTCCGAATATACAGTGCATCTTATGGTGTAAGCGTATCAGTTGGCATTCCAGACCGTTATGCATTCCCTGGCTGCCCAGAGTAGAGTGCACGAGTTCGATTCCTGGTTGCAGCAGTCGGCCCACATTTAACCCAGTTATTCATCCACTCTTAGGGTTTGGTCAATAAAATGGATTCAAAGTTCAGGCATATGAACGCGCATTACTATATAACATGCAAGCCTCAAACAGCCCAGGTCGAACCCGGGACCTTAGCATGGCAGGCGTGAGCGCTACTGCTAGGCTATGATCGCCCCTAATAGGGAAATGACTATTCACAACGGTGAGCAACGGGGTCTAGACCGGTCAAATCTATTAGCCTCATGCAATTATCAGATAGCATTTTACAGAGATAATTAATTTGCTTTGAATAGAATTTCACTTGCCCGTGTCTTCTCAGCTAAAAAAGAAAAACTATATTGTGATACAGAATAATCTAAAGGTTTACCACGCCCATATCAATTGCGAGACGTTAAGTCTTCGGAGGTGCCAACTCACATTTCACTAAAACAATGAAGCGTCACTATAAACTGGAGTTCAACAGGGTATTCGCTTTAATGCCGCCCTGTGATAGACCTGTTTTTCATACTTGTTTGCCGTTTCCCGTGTTGGCAAGGTAACGCCAGGAACAGTTTGAAGCAATGACTTCATTCGTACATATCCATTCTCTAGGTGTCCTAGGGCGTAACGCACCGAAACCACAGCTCCCTATCCACAACCAGGCACACGGAGCTTTCCGTTATTTCTTCCGACTTCTTCATATGCCCTGCTTTAGTCCACTGACAGCACGTCGCCCCCTGTGCATCATATCGCTCTAATTCATTCTCTCTCTCTCCCACGCTTTACATCCCCCTCCCAGCATGTTAAGACCCCGAGCACTCTCAAGACCTTTTCCACTTACATTCCTCACATCTGTTTCGGAACAGATACCCAGTTTCTAAAACGCACTTTCTCAGGGCTATATGGAACGTTTTCTTTCCCCTACGTTCCCTAAGTATCATCTTTTGTATGTGTGCATGGATATATCGTTATCTATACGCGTCCATGCATGCGTATGTACACTGACACACACACACAGACACACATACATATATATATATATATATATATATATATATATATATATATATATATATATATATATATATATGTTTTAATTATCTACGTCAATAATTCATTTGTTCCTAAGATGTTTTACACTCTAGTCGGTTGGCATCTTTAAGCGACAGGTGTTGACCAATGACCTTATGATATGATCCCGTGCTGGGTCCATCTTTACCTCGCTGAGTTGCAGACGATCGCCAATGACCTGCTCCTAAATTTGCTCCTACAGACGGCTAGTTGGCCCGGAGAGGTCCTTGAGCGACACATGTTCACTGGCTCTACTGTTGGGCCTCGAGCGCTGATGCCACGCCAGTCACGTCGACTGTGGCGGCTCCTGGATTGGAATCGACAGTCCCGTCCTTGTGTCTCGTGGCCCAGCCGAACGTGACGTCTCCTCACAGTTGAAGACATCGATCCCCAAGTCCTGTTCTGTGTTGCTAGGGATGACCAACGCCATCTGCATCATGAAAAAAAAAAATCTCTGCTTGTTCGGTTTGGTTATTTTGACTCTAGGTCTATCGACTATCAGGATTATGGTGCCTGTTACCGTCGTTATAACCAGTAATCAAAGATCTCGAACATCTTCCCCAGGTGTTCAAAATTATTCTAAAACCATACATGTGGGACGATGGTTCTACCGTATTGTCTTAACATGAACTGAGGTCATGCTTCGGGCGTCGGTGCTTCACAAAATTACCACAGCCTTGGGAGACGACGGAGCCAGATCTAAGGATGAGAAATCTGCTATGCATTCATCCTGCTCCAGGTTGTAGGAAGAAGAATGCGACTGCGCGGGTAAAAGCAACCATTCTAGGCTTTCCAGGCTATCATAAGTCATGGAATATTGACGTACCTCAGGGACCGCCAGGCGGGTGAGGGACACAAGTGTATGTGTACTCCCACGACTGGAGACTCTAACAGATGGTACTGGCTCAGCAGATGGTACCGGAGGCGTTTCAAGATAAAGGAAGTCTTCTGCTACGGAAGACTAGTTTAAGATATCTTTTCTTTATCACAGAAATTCTAAATAGATGGGTAGCAGAGTTTAAATCGATATGATATACCTTATCTAATATCGTGTCATTCCTAAACAAATATATATCATGAATACGGAAACTGAATTTCATATATGTACCAAACGTCTGCGATTTATCTTCCGCTTTCGCCGAGGTGGGACCTCGATGGGACAGCCTGACTATGTAATCCTAATCTTGACGTCGGATGATGAAGACGTCTCGTAACGCCGAGAGGGGAACGCCTGGAACTCCTCTGCTTCGCTCGAAATACCTAGTTTATCACAGCGGGACGGGATAAGACACGGGCTTGTGTCATGCAGAGAGACCTAGAGATAATCTCGGGATGTCATAAGATATGGGCGTGCGTCATTTCAGAGACACCTGGAGAAAGCCTATCTTCTCCCCCTGTCGTCGGTCTCATAAACCTGTGGGAGATGGACAGAAGCTAATATTTACAGTGTATCGTCTTAGTGTTGGCTACCAGTGTTTCACGTCCTTGTATTACCTGCCAGCGTTCCATGTCCTTGTCTTAGCTGCCAGTGTTTCATGTCCTTGTTCCACGTCCGTGTCTTAGCTGCCAGTGTTCCACGTCCTTGTCTTAGCTGCCAGTGTTCCACGATCTTGTCTTAGCTGCCAGTGTTCCACGTCCTTGTCTTAGCTGCCAGTGTTCCACGACCTTGTCTTAGCTGCCAGCGTTCCACGATCTTGTCTTAGTTGCCAGTGTTCCACGTCCTTGTCTTAGCTGCCAGTGTTCCACGTCCTTGTTTTAGCTGCCAGTGTTCCACGTCCTTGTTTTAGCTGCCAGTGTTCCACGATCATGTCTTAGCTGCCAGTGTTCCACGTCCTTGTCTTAGCTGCCAGTGTTCCACGTCCTTGTCTTAGCTAACAGTGTTCCACGTCCTTGTTTTAGCTACCAGTGTTCCACGATTTTGTCTTAGCTGCCAGTGTTCCACGTCCTTGTCTTAGCTGCCAGTGTTTCATGTCCTTGTTCCACGTCCTTGTCTTAGCTAACAGTGTTCCACGTCCTTGTTTTAGCTGCCAGTGTTCCACGACCTTGTCTTAGCTGCCAGCGTTGCACGTCCTTGTTTTAGCTGCCAGTGTTCCACGACCTTGTCTTAGCTGCCAGCGTTCCAAGATCTTGTCTTAGCTGCCAGTGTTCCACGTCCTTGTCTTAGCTACCAGTGTTCCACGTCCTTGTCTTAGCTGCCAGCGTTCCACGACCTTGTCTTAGCTGCTAGTGTTCCACGTCCTTGTCTTAGCTGCCAGCGTTCCACGATCTTATCTTAGCTGCCAGCGTTCCACAATCTTGTCTTAGCTGCCAGTGTTCCACGTCCTTGTCTTAGCTAACAGTGTTCCACGTCCTTGTCTTAGCTGCCAGTGTTCCACGTCCTTGTCTTAGCTGCCAGTGTTCCACGTCCTTGTCTTAGCTGCCAGTGTTCCACGACCTTGTCTTAGCTGCCAGTGTTCCACGTCCTTGTCTTAGCTGCCGTGTTCCACGTCCTTGTCTTAGCTGCCGTGTTCCAAGTTCAGAGCTGGGGTGCAACATAAGGCTCAGTGTTGCTGAAGCCAGATGGGATCGTTTCACCCCCGGAGATTCTCTTGACAGTAGGAAAACATCCCTGAAAACTCGCCCCTCAAGAATAGCTTTGGTTCCTCTGGCTTCAGCATAAACCAAAAGGAGCAGCTCTTTTCCACGGCCTTCTGTGATCTCTCGAGATGAAAGAGTGATGAGTTTTTTCTTTTTTATGTTAGTGTTTTGTTTTTGGCCTCCTCGCTAGTCTATACCAAGATCAGTCTCTTGCTGGTAGACCATGACTATACACGTATGTCCAGTGCAGCTGCTCTGTTGGTAGAAAATGATCATATGTACAGTACAGCCGCTTTGTTGGTACGCCATGATCGTATGTCTGGTACAACTGCTGTGTTGAGAGACCATGATCATATTCCCAGCACAGCTGCTCTGTTGATGAACAGTGATCATCTGTCCGGTACAGCTACTCCGTTAGTAAATAATGATCATCTGATGTCCAATACAGCTGCTCTGTTGGTAAATCACGATCAGTTTGCCAGCACAGGTGCTCTGTTATTAGACCATGGTCATCTGTCCTGTACATCTGCTCTGTTATTTCTGTGTAGTTGTACCAGACTATAAGACTTCTTACAGGGTTATGACATATTTTCCCGTCTGTCTGCATCTCTGTCTTTACCCTCCGTTCTTCTTTTCCTTGCCTTGGTTTGTTCCTCTCTTACTCCTCCAATTTTTCTTCTCCTTTTGTTCTCTCTCCTTTCCTTCGTTTCATCTCCTCTCTTCTTGTCTTCTTTTTTCTTTTCCTCAGTTTTTCTTCTCATTTTCCCATCATCATCATCTCTTGCATAACTTTATCATTATTTTCTTTTTTCCCTCCTTCCCCTGTGTTTATCAGCTCTATGATATTCCTGTTATAAACCATTCTTCTTTGTTTCCTTTTCTTTCTATCTCCTCCTAACTGCATCCTGTCTTCAGCTTTACTCTCTCAAGATCTTCTGTTTCATCTAAGAAAATGAAAAAAAATTTCACGATTTCCTTTGTCTTCATAACACAAAGCTCTTGTAAAGCTGCCCGTTGACCAAGGTTCACCTGAGGCTCCTGAATCGCACGATATAAAGAACGTGTTTGTTTTCTCTTCCATTAGTTCTTGAGCCATTCAAGAACCAATTTACGACAGTCTTGTCAAAATATGAGTGTTCCTCTCGATCGCGAGGAAGCGAGTCTGAGTCATGCTCATCCCTCGTATATATTTGTCTCATATTCGATGCTGTGGAGAGAGATAGGTCAAAGCCCAGCGTTTTCAGAATATTGAAAAATATGAACGTACTGTCTTGTAATCATCTCTGAACATGACCTGAAAAGATGGTAAGGTGTCTTATGCGTTTTCTACGTAACACGGAGTCATTATCAACCATACCTTCGGTGTTTCTACATAGTACACCATGCAAGTGTTTCTAAGTAGCACAGAATTACACTTCCATAGTATTTCTACACAACCCAGTGTTTCCAATCACTCTTACCGTCCCTGCAGTGTTTCTAGACAATATACAGAGGCATCATGTTCTGTTCAGCTACGTCGACTGACATACCTACTTTTGACCTCACAACAGAGGGAGTAGATTTTAGGTGTTGTGTGAAATTCGTCGGGAGGTGTAAGCTAGATGTTGTGTGCTGGAACTGTTTTGATGTTGTTGGTGTATTTCCTGGCACTCTCTCTCTCTCTCTCTCTCTCTCTCTCTCTCTTTCTCTAGATATCTAATATCTATTGCATAACATATACGTGAGCAAAAAATGCAGACAAATATAGTATCTAAACAGACTCTAAACCTAACGCCAACCTTTTTCCTCTATCAGTAAACACAAGAAACTCTCTCTTTCTCTCTCTCTCTCTGATTGACTTTACCTCAGCTAATGTGCCCAGTTAAAAGCCATCAAAATATCTCTGCCTGTCTCGTGTTTTGGCGAAACTGCTTTTAAACACTGGCCGAGAGCTGAAATAAATGTAAAGGATGAAGCTATAAGGGAGAGAAAAAATGACAATGAGTTTCCAACAAATGACGGGAGGATCTAACCACGGCAAGAGTCGATTCCCGTCGTTTATACGTGGATTTCAACGCCACTGAAGCAGTGTTACCTGCCAAGGGCCTGCTGGGGTCGCTCATTAAACGCGGTGTCTATATCGTCTTCGATCCCGGCTGTGAGAGTGCGTTTTGCTGAGTGTGTCTTGCGGTACGTTCTGGTCTCGGGGCAGGAGTTGTGCCGGGCGTATCGCACTTCGTCCACAACGTCTTCAGGAAAAATTCTGTCACCGAATGCTTGCCGTTATGGACCTCATATGAGGATCTCTCTTTCGTTTAATGTCACTCTGGACTCCAGATATGAATCCCCTTTCGAATTACCTTGTAGTTTCTCGACTCCAAGAAGAGATCGTGCTCCAAGTGTTCGCCCCCTCTCGGCTCACTCTGTGGATCTGTTTACCAGGTGAATGTCGTCCTCAAGTCCAACCCTGTTATATGTTTCACGGTGCTCGTCTTCCTCGACCCCCGTCACTGGCTCTCTCTTTCCTCAGTCGTGTGTGTGTGTGTGTGTGTGTGTCTGTGTCTGTGTCGGGAGGGAGGGAGGGACGGAGGGGTCCTCCCCGTCTGCGGCTGGTGGTGTTGTGCAGTGTGTCAGGCGCACGGCCCACGTCTCTCCGGACGTGCGATAGGCCGCTTTTGTGGCGACTGTTTCCCCTGGCGACCACTGGGCCAGATGGGAGCGTGAGGGACGTCCCCACTGCTCTGATCCAAGAGTTTCAATTTATTTTGGTGTCTTCACTGAATCTTGTGGCGTTAACTCCCATTCTTGGCAGAAAACATATATGGCTTTTTTTTTCTTAAAGGGAATTTACACTTGTAAATGTTATCAAGACATGTTTAGGGTCTGAAGATGTTTTAGCCCCACTTTGTCGAGTCCTGTGGCACATTTCAACCTCAGGCTTTCCTGTCTTTCCAAACTATTCACAACCTTTACCTTCTGGATACGACTGCTCTTTGAAAATCTCTATGCTTGAAAACCTGACTAAAGGATTAGCACCCATGTGATACAGTAAATTTCTTAGTAATTTCTTCCGGGAATTAAACACAGAAGAATTCCCTTCGTATATCCCAGTGTACAGCATGTTGCGTTAAGCCAACTATCATCATCCCCACCAGTCCAGCCAAGGCCATCATTATCCATTCCTACCATCATTATGCATGCACGCCACACCCTCTTTGTCTTACCAGGTGACCTGTTGTTTGCCTTAGTGTTGACCTGTCTCTAGTATGGCCAGGACGCAGCGTTCTTATGTATGAACCAACATTACAGGGAAGTTACCAGCATCAACCATTCAACTGAACGAATCCTGCCTGTGTCCGGAGATTATCAGGGCTGCAGCCAGGGTCTGTACGTCTAATATTCCACGTGTTAATGAACGCAACCTCCTGCACTTCGCACATTAGGGGACGCCTTCAGGTTTATTGTCTTCTGTCCAGTTCGATGGGGTTCGTTAGCCTAACCTTCCTCAATGCGAGGTGAATCCGTGACCACCTGGACCACTGTCATGCCACACATATCCTCTCGGCTCCTCCAGAATATGATGGAACTATCAGGGGCAGCAGCAATCGACCCTCGACCATGGGAGGAGGCAAATACACCTGCACCAAGCGCTACTCAAGTCTTTGTTCAAACTGTCTTAGCCTCAGACCAGCGTGAATGACACGCGACGCGCGAAATCCAATCAAACGTGTCAGAAAACTGTCGCACGTCTTCATCAGACACCCACCAGTCCAACGTGTGTCACTCCCAGTGAGGTTGGCGCTACTGAAAGGCTAATCATGTTGCCGGGAAACGCATGTTGCCTGGCCTCGTGTCAGGGTATGCTTATTACTGAAGTCAGCTGGATGTAACTTTGGACAGAATTCTGTATCAACTTTTGTATATATATATATATATATATATATATATATATATATATATTCCGGTGAAACCACACGAGGAAACGAAAAATATGACTCGTCAGATAGAACCAAAATATAACATACCAGTCGCTAGTGGGCGGGTCCGGCAGATGAATTAAGAAACAGGTGAAGGAATTAGGGCACAGGTCACCCTCGACGACCTCACCTCCCTCAAGTTACAAAATCAGGTTAACAAGTGTTCTGGGAAACACAATTACCATTCTTTTACTTACAGAGTCATCTGATTTGTATAAACCAACACTCTGATTCACAGTAATATCTCTACTATGATAAGAGACGATTCAACAATATTGTATATTATAATCTGGTTCTCTCTATCTGTGCTCAGTCTAGTACAGTTAGGTTCAGTAAAATGCTATCTGCTGGTTGTATGAGCCTGCTGGGATTTGACCGGTCTGGACTCCGTTGCGCACCGATGTGAGACGAAGGGTATTCGATTACTTAGTATCCGAATAATCGTTTCCCTGTTAGGGGCGATAATAGCCTAGCAGTAGCGCTCTTGCCTACTACCCATAAAGTCCCGGGTTCAAGCCTGGCTGTTGGAGGGTTGTGTGTTCTATGAAAGTGCGTGTTTATATGCACTATATTCGTGTATATATATATATATATATATATATATATATATATATATATATATATAT
>JAYMFT010258141.1:0-10807 GCA_038088735.1 Panulirus argus
GGGCAAGTAGTGAACATGAAGAATCAGAGATAATCAAACTGTCTGTGGCAGTGATTTCTACGTGCTCAAGAGCGATAAGGATGGCGGACAGTTCAGTTTTGAAGAGTAGATGCCCCACTGTTTATTCTAGCATTTTTCTCTGATCTATGACCACTGGGCTAGATCACAATGGCAGCACTCCTCAGCCCTCCCAGTGGCAAAGTTGAGAGATGCACTGGGTTGAGTTGTTTTCAGTCTGGAGTTTCTCTATGTTCAAGAACACTGGTTGTGGCTGTGTTGAAATGAAGTTTCTTAAGTGGAGAGGTAGGTGTAGTAATGTCCAAGGGAGTTATCTGCCAGGATGACAGGAAATATGCTGCTGCTTCCTAATTCTCTTCAAAATTATGTACTCCAAACATTAGATGACACTGAATCACAAAGCAGGAGTTTCATCCCCATCATAAGATTGATTTCGAGTATTCTGTCCTTAATGTTCAAACTACCAAGTTCTTTCCTCGAGCTGAATTCTTTCCACGTCGTCGAGCAACTCCGTAAATGGCACATCACATTCAACACATTGCTTGTTTAGCATGAATTGAGCGAAATCCTCTCTTTCTTTGGATCTGCAGCACAAAACACCCCTTCTTCTAAGCGGCAGCAAGTGATAGCTAAAAGTTAGAGCCCATTTCGCGATTAATTCGTAAGCCTTTTGCAGTGGGGTTGGTATGACATAACTGTTTGTTTTTCTTTCCAATGATTCTGTTAACGCTCCTCCTGGTTTGGCTCAGAGGAGTGTGTTGATTCAGTCCACTAACAAACAGTCCCCAGTCATTCTGTCTTAAGTTCAGTCATTCGCTCCCTCGCTGCTGCCAGAGATGTTTGACAGTTTAAACATTTTGGGTGTTCGATGTTGTCTTTATCCTTTACCTATTTGCATCGCTATGAATTTAAGCAATTTAACTTCGGGGTCATTATACTACTGATGTGGCCTTTTGTGAGGTGCTTTCACTCTACTCTCTGAAGACAGCTCGCTTTGCTTAAAGTATCAATATCTTCCCAAAAGCCCGAGGGATTCCAATACCACGGTATCACGGTACATGACAATCCTGAACTCAATGCAGTCTCAAAGTCAACAATAAAGGTTTGTACATTTATGGATTGAACTTCGATAGCTTTAAATATCCTTTTTATTCTGCTGTTGGATTACTTTCATTTTTCCTTAAATTTCAATAATCACTTTCATTACTTTCTAGATCACTGTTGTCCACAATCTGTTCACTAGATATTACGAGAAGTTCCTGCGTCTGCGGGGAGACTACCCTGTTCCATAACCAACCAAGAGTTACTATGTTTTGCAGGGGTTCACTGCGGGAGTTCGGCCAGCGACGGACGTGGTGGTGGGAGGAGATGGATATGCGGTCGTTTGCAGTCGTTGCTCATCAGGTCGCTGAAGTGGTGGCCGCCGCTTGGAACAGCCTAGATGCCATGCCCTGAATCCAGGCTGCTTACGTTTTATGCAGTTTTTTTCCACTGGTCTCCCCATCTTCAAGTTTTTCCTTGCATGTCTGTGCTGAGTGTCATACTGCAATATGCCTCGCCAAGAGGAATTTGATCTGCAGACGTTCACCACGTGATTCCATCTCTGGTATTTGTAGCACCAAGGAATAAAGTATTGAAACTGAAAAAAAAAATGATATCCACCGAGATAAGGGATGGCGCCAGGGACTGTGAATTTCCTTGGTGGGTGTTCACTGTCAATCCAATCTACTGTGGCTGATTCTTTGTCTCTGATTCGTTTGCCTTCTGAAGTATGATTTGCGGGCGTCTTGGTTGTTATCAGGTCCCAAGACGATGATGGCATACTGATGAGGCACTGTGCATGGTCGTTTGAAGGTATCTGTATGCCTTCGATAAAACTATTGATCTCGCTGACGAATGTTCACATTATTCATGCATTTTACGATAAAAATTCAGAACTCAATACTCAGGTTGGGAAGTGTCTGCAGGCTATGCACTGTTTACTGCCAGTTCATGCGCTGGTGCTGAGAGTAAATCAACAATATTTATATTCTGACTGAAGCCCTTGAGTATAAAAGTTACGATACCTGAGCACAGCAGTACGATACTTTAGAATAACGGTACTGTCCTTGGACACAACGGTACAAGCCTTGAGCCTAGCGGTACGACCCATAAATCGGATAACGAGGCCTTCTGAACTCACCCTTATAATGGTCAGGACTAAGGCCAGGCCATCCTCCCCCTATGAGTCGTACCGTCGTGCTCGGGAGGAAGGGAAGGGATGAGGTGGTTGGGGGGGGGATGAAAATAAAAAGACCATTAGGCAACAGTGCCGGTCAGAAGGGCGATAACCACATGCAGACGTCGTGGGAAGAGCAGATCAACCGCCACTGACGGGGACCCGTCGGCAGTTGCCAGTTCGGGCGGGACAGCAGATGACGGCAAGACAAGATAATAATTAGAACGGTTTTACTTTTCCCTCAGCAGATAAGAAAGCACGGCAGGGCGTGAGCCAGCGTTAGGGGTGAGGCGGCAGCGTGTCAAGTGACGCTGGGGGTCAGGAAAGGCCAGGTTACAGCCAAGTGTTCTTAGAAGGTATTTAGCTCAGCAGTGAGTGAATCTTCGGCGCTGCCAAGTATTTATAGTGGTTCCACCGGCCACACCACACGCCTCCTCTCACAGTACCTCCCCCTCCCTCCACCCACCAACACCCACAAGCTCCCTCCTTCCACCCACACCCACCCCACACGCTCCCTCCACCCACACACATCCACATGCTCCCCCACCCACTCCCACCCCACATGCTCCCTCCACCCAAACCCACCCCACTGGCTTCCTCTACCCACATATTCCCTCAACCTCTACATCCTTAACATGCTCCTTCAATCCCAAGCTTGCCTGGTAGACCACTTCGCTCGGACCACGGGGTCTGTGTAACTTCTATGTGACTCATCCCCACCACACTTTCCCACAACCCGACCGCAGCTTAGGGGATATACACTTCGTCAAAGATCAACACGATAACACATAACCTCGTTATGGACCAACAAGTCTCCTGTTATCTGTCCTTCCCATTAATATCAGGTTTCCTGTTATCTGTCCTTCCCGTGCACATCAGGTCTCCTGTTATCTGTCCTTCCCAAGTCTATTCCACGTACCTTCCGGTAAGACTGACGTCTGTGCTCTGGCCCAGCTGTTAGCCCGTGACCCAAGACCCAGCAGTGAATAATCACTGGCCATCCTCCTCTCTTCGTGATCAGCGGCTGAGTTGGACCGACAAACCGTAAAGGAGCTCACCTAATTCCTTCTTGGGAAAAAAAAAAAAAAACTTCAAGATGTTCCTCACATCTCCCGGTCTGAGCCTCACCAGAGGCGGTGGGCCTCAACCCTTTTATTCTCTCATCTCTTACGACACCCAGAGCCACACTACCACCCCCTGGTATCCAGTGGATTTAACGCGCCCTGTAGGTGTCGCCTGCCATTCAGCAAGTGATTATTTTCGTATACAAGTCTGGCAGGCAAGACTCTTAGTAAATACCTTGCACGTGTGTATTATGACTCTCTCTCTCTCTCTCGTGGCTACGCTCCAATGAATCTAGTTTAAGAGCTTTAAAACCCTGCCCTGGCAATTCACACGTTTTGCACGATCGATGCGGACAGTAAGAGGGGCAATGGATGTCATCCAGATCGGCTCTCTGCTCCATCACCTACGGTTGCCTACCAACCTACACTCATACTGTAGCTTACTAGAAAAAAATGCAGAGGCATCCAACGTTATTCTTAGACATCCAGCGCTTTTCTGAGTCATCCAACGTTCTTCTGAGGCATCCAAAGCTCTTTTGAGGAAGAGTTCTGCCATCAGTATAACCCGCGAGCGATGCTTAATATAGCTCCAAGATTTACGGGAGAGAGCAATATCATGAGAAAACATAAAGGCCACTTACTTACAGAAACATTACAGGTTAAAATGGCCACGGAAATATTTTATCAAAGTTGAGAAAAAAGAAACATACATAATTCCTATACCTGCACAATCTTGGACAGCAATTGCTGTGCAGTCTTGTACAACCATTCAAATATGATCAAATTCCTGAAGTCGCAAATGACACTAAAAATGCAATCTACACACTCTCTCGTGACGAATCCCGGCAATCGTAACCCATCACAGAGCGCACGTAAAGCAAGCGGAGGGAACGTATGACAAAAGAAAAGAAAAAAAAATCGCTAGATATATGACTGTGACACACGTATATCCCGAAGAGCAACAGAGGCCTGTGCGGCATGATCCAACGTCCTCGAGTGTTCAAAGTCATCTCCACGGATACTTGCGCCTGCTTCCCTTCTATTCCTCTAACCGTAAACATGTCAGACATCTGTAGTAACGCGCAGTCAGGTCGTTCTTCTGTTCTTGAGACCACCTCTCCCTCGCTGCGTGTGCTCCCTCAACCTTCCCAAAACCTCCCACACTCACCCTACAAATGCTTCATGAATCCAACACCCACGAACGCGTTTCCATCGTCCTCTACACCCACCTGTTAGACGCTCCCCTTCCACCATACTCTCTCTCTCTCTCTCTCTCTCATGCGCGCGCTCTATACCGCCATACCCTCCCACGTGCTCCCCTCAACCCCAGACAGTTTCTGAATCCCGGACACACACACTCCCGTAACTTCGCACACCCTCCCTCCAGTCGGGCCACACGTTCCAGAAACGGAGTGTCAATCACCATATCCCCCCCGCGTGCCCCAAAACTTCCACGCATTACGCTTCTCCCCGAGGCACAACTTGAAAACCATCTCCTGCACAATCTCTCCACCGGGCAAATCCCATACACACACTCTCTTACCCGTTGGCTCATTACACTTTCTCCTGCAACACACACACACACACACACACACACACACACACACACAAAGAGCAAGGGGGCAGCAGAGGTCAAGAGAACGCCAGCGCCTTCGCCTGGGCCGCCGTCAGCGTGTGATTAGGCAGCCCGGACCATCTGGTTCTGGGCCCCGCCACCCAGTATCACCACCCACGACAACAGTGCAAACTGCACCACATTATCACCTTCTGTACTTTATTTCTGGTCCCACGGGATTTACGTGCCGCATGCGGCGGCGGGTGAGGCGGCCGGCCCCGCGTGCGGCCCTGACCGCAGCGCCCGACGCGCTAGCCGTCAATCAACCACTTAGTCTAGTGTGACTATTTTGCAGTCCCGGCCCTTTGCTGCTGGTCATCCACCAGACCCCGACCCCTGCAGCGTCCCCTCCCCCCCCCCCTCACACCCCACCAGAGCCACAACACACAACCCACCCCAAGCAGAGTCAGCAGACATCGTTAATATGCACGAAGGCAGAAACAGCATCGACATGTCAGCAGCGATAAACCCTCATCATTACAATCAATGCACTCGTGCAAGTGCTGGGAGGCGGTTCGACAGTTCCCAGTTACCCTTACAAGGTGTGTGTGTGTGTGGTAAGCCGCCAGCACAACCTAAGCCTCATGAGTAATCACACAAGTTGACGGAATTCCGTACAGTATGCATGAGAAAGGCAATCTAGCTGTTCATCCTTCCACCTTTTGGGGCTGGGGCGCACGCAAACTCGGACGGCGTTGCTGCGACAGACCTTTCGTCGCCCGAGCCCTTGCAGGTTCACGGGCCGAGGCGTCGGGGCAAGAGCCACACTTTCCATTTTTCTGAGAAAACTGGCGGTGGTGACGGGCGCTTGGGGAGGGGGGTTCTCTACCCGGCCGCGGACCTGTCACTTACCCTGGTCCTGCCCAGCTGCCGGCTGCCTCCACCTCCGCAGGCCCCGCTCCTCACTCACAGGGCGACCGAAGCCTACCCTTGACCACGACGGTGCTACAGCCCTTCAGCAGGACGGTACGATCACTGGGCATGACGGCCAGGTCTCTGTCCCTGGCCTTTTAACGACTGGGTCAAAGGCCATGACATCAAACCCAATGGTCGTGACATCGCGCCTGAGGAGCACGACATCATCAATGAACAACAAAGGTCAATTTCCAATCCTCTTTAATTAACGATGAGATTCGAGCAACAGAAGAAACTAAAAACCAATCTAAATTGCGAAGTACCCACAGCTCTCGAGTCTTTCAAAGGAAAAATATAAAAAATACCGCAAAGTGCGACAGACCTCACTTAAAAACTGGTAAACAGAATAACTATCTGTTATCAGCGTGTCAGACTTAGTATGCAAGTTACGAGAACGTCAAACAGTGCATAAAAGAATAACTAGTTAAGTTATTAGCTTGTCAAACTCGGTGTAACATGTTTAGAGAGTCATTACTTTAGTAACACAGGGAAATTGCCTGTGACTATTACAGACACAAGATGAAAATTACTTCCGTATACGATACTTAGCTACCACCTGGAACTTCCGGTTGTTCCAGACATCTAATAATAACCAGGGACACTCAAACTGATTATGCCAAGTACCACAGCTGCAGACTGAAGCCACAGACAGTTTTCTATTACTCTTTCCCAATCATCATTTCCTCTAAAGGCAAAATGGTTGTTACATACGCTTCCGATAAGCGTCTAAGACTGGAAGGCCTGGAAGGCAAAAACATATTCCAGTCATGGCCATCGTTGGGGAAAAGATAACTGGATTTAAGAATGGAGATGAAATTAATCACAGCTCCTCAGGTGTTGACAGAAATGACCTAGAAGGGTTGACAGGCTGAAAGGAGAGAGAGAGAGAGAGAGAGAGAGAGAGAGAGAGAGAGAGAAATTCCAGATCTTCTCTGGAGATGGAGTGGAGGATGATGAAAGAGGGTAAGGAGCAGATAGTACCAACACGAGTACACGTAAGAGCGACACCAGTGTTAACGCATTTTCAGACTAACGTTGGCTGATCTCCCGACACCACACTGATACTTCCCATGCCCACCCTGCTGCCACCCTGGAAGGGCGCCTCTTGTTAGCCATGGAAATATGCTTCATTGTGATTCTCCAGCCGGCCGCCGCCGCCGCCTCCTTGTCCTTACCGACTCTAACATGACATAATGCATTACCTCACCTCAACGGCTACCACACGTCCCTACCACTCTTCCACCACACCTCTTTCACATGAGGCTGGTAACTCGTACCTCGTGACCATAAGCAAGTAACAGGCCTTACTCTGAATGGGAGGGAAGCCTACTCATAAACTCCCATAGCGAACACGATCCCAATATAGCAAGGCTGTAATGTATTCACCTGGAATCGAGAAAAATGAGGTCAAGTAAAGCGACACTAGGGCGTCCCGCTGGCCGACCACTCTCGTGACCTGAAATGGGAGGACGCCTTACCCATTCCTGGTATATGGAGTAGCCCTGACCTCAGTGACGCGTAACGCTCATCCTAGCGGCAACGATGACTGGCTGACTGGTGCCTTACAGCGTTAGCTAACGCATTCACTAACGCCCGCTAACTCATCGAAATCATCAATTAGCCTTTCTCCAGCGGAAGAGAAAAAAAATACTTTCTAAAATGGTCGTGGAGCCTGGAGGCGTGAGTGTAAGTGAGGCCGGGGGGTAACCTGAAGCAAACCTTCCCCAGCTGCCGGATCAGTACAGGCCGCGCGCGCGCGTCAGGTGCCACTATTGGCAAGCTAATTATCTGCCCTCCTCCCAGAAACACAAAGCCATTCATTACCTTCAACAAGATTCTCCGGACAAAAAACCAATTACCTGTTTTTTCTTAACGCACTCTTTTAAAGATGCATCAGTGTGTGTGTGGGTGACGGACAAATTCGGGCAGTCATCATCCCAAAGCACTTTTGTGACGACGTGTGAGGATGGGACTTTTACAAAGTACCAAGTCACCTCGCAAGACTTGCCTGCAGGGTATAAGGCGTTTTGATATTCCCTCCTCCTGTCTGGCAGCTCCCACTATATCACGACCCCTAAACGACCGCTTCACCTCCAGCCCTCTTACAGACACGTAACACTGGAAAGTGACTTCCTTACCCGTGACTAGGCTATCAGACGGTAATTTCTACCCGACAAGGCTACCAGACCGTAACTTCTACCCGTCAAGGCTACCAGACCGTTAACACTACCAGACGAGGCTACCAGACCGAAACTTCTACCCCACTAAGCTGCTTACCAGACCGTAACTTCTACCCTACTAGACTACCAGACCGTTACCACTGCCTCATTAGGCTACCAGACCGTTACAATTGCCTCACTGGACTACCTGACCGTTACCGCTGCCTGACTAGGCTGCCAAACCATTACCAGTGCCTCACTGGGCTACCAGACCGCTAAAAACTGCCTCACTAGGCCACCAGACCGCTACCACTGCAACACTATACCGCCAGTACCTCCAGTAATAAGCGGTGACGCTGTAGTAACGGCAAGAACGTTTTCTTCCACCAAACCTGCGGGTCGTCATCATCTGCCAATTTCGAGGCAATAATTATGGCAGATCTGGTGCCTCTTCCCAGCCACATCATCTCCCACCACACGATACGAAGCCTAGGGAGAAAGCTGCGGCACCCACCAACGGCAAGTCTCGCTAACATTTGTTAAAAAATAATGAATGTACGATCCAGAATGAAACACTTTTAAACCATAACATCAAGGCTACTATTTTAGACAGCCACTGTACAAGTATTTACTTCCTTCACGACAACAAACTTCATCCTTTTTACAATACCCTAAATTCGACAATCTATGAAGCCTGCTTTCATATCTGTAAACCGAATTATTGGAAACTGCACCCGGTTCTGACAGGGAACAGATTTACACACGATTATTAGGATGTACCGGTCATTATTCTATGGTTAGCAGTGGTGCTTTCTGGTTATCAGTGGTGTAGTAGGTAGGTTTACAGTGAGAGGTCACCGGAGTTATCTTATCTCTTAACATAGACATCAACACACACCAGCACCTCTCAATCTCTACCATACCTTTTTTGACGATGACCACCTTCCTCCTTTCGCATCTACTGACGTTTCCGGTGTATGTATCCAACACACACACACATACATACACACACACACATATATATATATATATATATATATATATATACACACACACATATATTGATAAAACTGTGTGGTGAAGGGTGGCTGCGTTGAAAATTAAATGTCTGAAGACACTATGTTCTTTTATGTGGTGTGAGATGGTTTGATCAAGAAAAGGTAAAAAGAGAGGTGTGGTAATAAAAAGTACGTTTGGATGAGAGCTGAAGAAGATGTGCTAAAATGGTCCAAATATATGGAGAGAAAAGTCGACAAAGAGGATATATGTGCAGGGCGTGGAAGGATAGGAGAAGCGGGAGACCAAACTGGAGATGGAAGGATGGAGTGAAAAAAAAATTTGAACTATCTGTGCCTAACATAAAAGAACGGTGAAAGGCGTGTAAAGGATAGAGTGAACTGGAACTGTGGTATACAGGGGTCGACGTGCTGTAAACGGAATGAACCAGAGCGAGTGAAGCATCCGGGGTATACCATGAAAAGGTCTGTGGAGCCTGGTTGTAGACAGGGAGCTGTGGTTTCGGTGCATTACATGTGACAGCTAGCAGATAGAGAATGGATGTGAGCGGATGTGGACTTTCTTAAGTCTGTTCCTGGCGCTAACGCGGGAAACGGCGATCAAGTATCACACACACACACAACATGCTAGCCTCGGAACGTGTTTTGCAATCTAAAAGCTCATTCTAAGCCCAAGCTTTGCCAAAGGTCGGGACCAGCAGGTTCTCCATTGTGGTAGGTCTGCGTTCTTTAAAACAAACCTTCGTTTGAGAGCGGTCATACAATTCATAAAAAAAAAAAGACGTGAACATATCTGACCTGGTCGTAGCTAAAAATGAGGGCCTTGACTAAAATGTATCTGAAATAAGACTTTTTCACGCGTGACCACAGACATCACTTCTGATAAAGCTGTTTTAACTCTGTTGGTAAAGTTGGTCAACACGACAGTCGCAAAGAAAAATTTACGCATATTTCAGACATAAATTCTAATGATCTCTTGACACGATAAACCGGGATGGCAAGTTGATGGAAACGATATGAAAGTAGCCCGCGAAAGCTTCAGTAAGACTTTCAAAGTGGTAGAGGGAACATGTGTGCCATTCTCCAGAAAGATCCTAAACAAAAATGTTGGAACACTGAAACGAGGAGTTGCATGTTGTCTATCTATGAAAAGAGGATATAAATTATAGAATTTTGGACAAGATAGAGCGAGTTAATGTAAATTTACGAGGAAAAAAAATCAAAGTGAAGCGTATGATGCTGAAAAAGAACAAAAAGAAAAAAAAATCCAAGGAATTCTATACTGTTAATTGCAACTGGTCACGTGGTACCTCACTCATGGAAAACGGTGACTTAAAGGAGAGACGATGAAGCAAAGGCTAAGATTTTAAATCATATTTTCCTTTGATCGTCATCCGTATTTACAAATGACGACAACGTGACGAGATCCCATGTTCCAGATCCAGTCCTAATGCTGGGAAAGGCGAACAACTTGCAACGATAATGAAGTACGCGTTCAAGATAAACTGTGGGCTTTAAACTAAAGAGAACACGACACGACGCGAGAGAAAGCTAAGAATGATATTGTTAGGCACTTGACTGTTCAGTTAGATACGTTACTTGCTAAAGGCAGTATCAGAGGACTCGAAATTTGACACTGCAACACGGATATATATATATATATATATATATATATATATATATACCGGGGTCGACGTACTGAAAATGGAATGAACCAGGGCATGGGAAGCGTCTGGGGTAAACCATGGAAAGGTCTGTGGGGCCTGGATGTGGATAGGGAGCTGTGGTTTCAGTGCATTACA
>JAYMFT010258152.1:0-24447 GCA_038088735.1 Panulirus argus
CACATCCAGGCCCCACAGACCTTTCCGTGGTTTACCCCAGATGCTTCACATGCCCTGGTTCAGTCCACTGACAGCACATTAACCCCGGTATACCATATCGTTCCATTTCACTATATTCTAGGCACGCCTTTCACCCTCCTACATGTTCGTGCCCCAACCGCTCAAAATCCCTTTCACTCCATCCTTCCACCTCCAATTTGGTCTCCTACTTCTCCTTGTTCCCTCCACCACTGAAACATATATCCTCTTCGTTAACCTTTCCTCACTCATTCGTTCCATATGTCCAAACCATTTCAACAAACTCTCTTCTGTTCTCTCAACCACACACTTTTTATTACCATACATCTCTCTTACGCTCACATTACTTACTTGATCAAACCATCTCACACCACATATTTTCCTTAAACATTTCATTTCCAACACATCCACCCCCCTCTATACAACTCTATTTATAGTCCATGCATCGCAACCACATAATATTGTTGGAACTACTATTACCTCAAACATATCTATTTTTGCTCTCCAAGATAATGTTCTCTCCTTCCACATATCTTTTATCACTCCCATATATATATTGTGGCATTATTTGAATTAAGAGGGCCAACCATTACATAATTTACTGCATAATACAATTATGAATATTTTTCATTTTTTAATAAAAATCATATTCTTCACCACAAAACATTGGTTTCAACCAATTTCAGTGCTAAGTATAGAAATCTAGTAACTTTTCACACAAAAATTAATAAAAAAGTCATATGAACAATTTTATTTTTTCATGGCTAAACAACATATTTTTAGGGAACTAGTACTGGAAATAAAACAGGCATCCAAAAGGTTAAAGAGAATTATTACAACACCCACATAAAGTAGCTTTTGCATTCAGCCAAAGAAAACTCTGAATTAGAACAAAATACATATTACAGTTCAAAAAAATCAAAAAACTGTCACTCAAAGGGGCCCCCTTAACCCCCTAACCATAGTTCTTCTAAGCTTATGTCTCTGACAAAGACAAACACTATGCCTGCTAAACTACTGAGCTTGCAACCACTAAACTATATATATCTAGATAAACATCAATCTTTCCTGACTTAATCAGCACATGATAAGACTGAAAGCATGAAGTCATATTCAGTGAGGCTGCATCACCATCAGTGGATGAAAATAGGTACAGCAATGTCCAGGGTCTTCCATCCCAAAAGAGCCCACATTACCCTGTTCCTGAATGATGCACATCCTTGAAGCTGCAGAAGCCCCAAGGAAGGAGTTCTGGGGTTACATAAGTAATTACATATACATCTACATACACTCAGGAGGAAAATAAATTGTCTGGCCTTTATGCAATCATCTGGATGAATGATAGAGCCAACATCATTTCATTAAATGTATTATAATCCAACCAGATACTCAACAAGTAACTGTAAGTTAAAGAAAAGAGCACGCAATTCCTGAACAATATATACATGTACGTATGTATATATACATACATATAAAGGAGTTGTGGGAATGTGTGACAGAGTGTAAGGAAGTAAATTCCAGATTGATGTGGGTAAAACTGAAAGTGGATGACAAGATATGGGTGATTATTGGTGCTTATGCACCAGGTCATGAGAAGAAAGATCTTGAAAGGCAAGTGTTTTGGGAGCAGCTGAGTGAGTGTGTCATTAGCTTTGGTGCATGAGATCAGGTATTAAAGATGGGTGATTTGAATGCGAAGGTGAGTAATGTGGCAGTTGAGGGTATAACTGGTGCACATGGGGTATTCAGTGTTGTGAATGGAAAAGGTGAAGAGCTCATGGTTTTGTGTGCTGAAAAAAGACTGGTGATTGGGAAAACCTGGTTTAAAAGAGATATTCACAAGTATATGTATGTGAGTAGGAAAAATGGTCAATGGGCATTATTAGATTATGTATAAATTGATAGACATGTAAAAGAGAGACTTGAATGTAAATGTGCTGAGAGGGGCAGCTGGAGGGATGTATGATCACTATCTTGTGGAGGCAAAGGTTAAGATTTATATAGGTTTTCAAAAAAGAATAAAGAATGGTGGGGAGAAGAGAGTGGTGAGAGTAAGTGAGCTTGGAAAGGAGACTTGTGTGAAGAAATACCAGGATGGATCAGTCCTTTGTAAAAAGGGGGCAACAGTTTGAAAGAAATGAAATTTTGACATCTACAGCACAAACAATTCTTTTGAGGTAGACACACCTATTTCCGTAATGTGAGGTTTCCAAGATAGTGTGGAGGTTACAGTAATATTAAGGATGTTCACCAAGTCAAGAGGTGGAATTACAGTACCATCAGAGACAGGAAAGTTGAGAGGAATTTTCTATAGAGATATTGGCAGAAACTGGGTCTTGAAGGCATCAAACTTATCCAGATTTCATCTACCCCACTGAGTTATCCTATCCAAGTCTAAGTTTACTGAGAAAGTTTGTGAAGACAGCAAGCAGATCGAGTTAGAAAAGGAGCAGAATCAACAGATGTGGAGGAAAGCAGTGTTGAGTTGTCAATATACAAGTGCATTTGGTAAACTGTGGGAGAGGGGAAATTGTTGATAAAAAGGACAAAAAGTGTATGAGACAGGAAAGAACCTTGAGGAACACTGCTGCTGATGGAGAACAGGGAAGAGACTGATCCAACAACAACAATGGAGACTGAATGGCCAGAAAGGAAGCTAGATATGAGGAAGCCAAAAGAAAGGAGCTTTGAGATGAAACTGCAATGCCACACCCTATCAAAAGCTTTGGATTCCCCAAAATCATTCTGGGATGATGAACAGACATTAGTAATATAGGAAAGAATAACACCAGTGGATCTCGCCTTAAAGAAGCCATACTGATGATCAGAAGGAAGACTGAGATTCAAAATGTCTGAAGATGTGGGAGTAGAGTAGGGACTCAAAGATTCTGGAAATAGTAGTCTATATATCTGTCTATATCTTTGATGCCTGTTCCCTCCAGGAACTCCCAATAAGGGGTGGCCATGGCAAAAGAGTCTCCACTTATCCCTGTCCTTAAAAGCCTCCCTTGCATACACCATTCCATGCATTCTTCCTCTCTTTCTCTCCCTCCAGTATTACTCCACCCTATTTGCCCATATCACAAGTGGTCATCCACTCACATCAATCCCTTTAATTGTACTGTCATACACTCTCCTTGTACACTCCCACTCTTGCACTCTTTCCACATGCCCAAACCACCACAAAATATTACATTTCATCCATTTTCCCACTCCACAATTCACTCCCTTTGCATTCCTTGCCATATCACATCTCTCATACAACCTTTCACTTCTTTCTTCATCCCATCTAGTCACACCACATGCTCTTCTCAAATAGCTCACTTCCACAGCCTGGATTCTTGACCTCTGAGCCTCCTTTCACAACCATGTTTCAGTAGCATAGGTCAGGGTTGGGAAGACTATGCAGTCCCTTAATCCTCTCTTTACTTCCATACTTACACCTCTACCCTTCATTATTTTATTAAGGGACCCAATGACTCTTCTACCCTGTACTGCTCTCTCCCTTATCTCTCCTTCCATATCACCACAGTTACCCAAGACAGCTCCTAAATACTTAAATTCCCTCACTTCTTCCAGTCTTTTTCCCCCCATATCCACAACACAATTTAGTGCACTTTCTTCTATCACTCTACATGGTTTTACAAAATTTATACCTTCACTCTGTTGCCTTTCAAACACCATTACTTTACTTTTAATTGCATTTACCTTCAATTGCCTACACTTACACACATCATAAAACACACTTACAACCTTCTGCAACTCCTCTTCAATTTCAGCAAACAACACAGTATCATATGCAAACAAGCTTGCCACTCGCCACCATATCTCACGGCCACACTCCATCTCTGCACCCCCTTCCCCAGTCCTGCTTTCATCTCTGTTATCACTCCATCCATATATATATCAAAAAGCCATGGTCATACCACACAGCCCTGCCTCACACCTAAATGTATCCCAAAACTTTCACTCAGCTCTCTTCTTCAGTTTTACATACACATTTACTCTTCTATAGAAGGCTTTTACACCATCCAACAATTCTCCCCCTACACCATATATCTTTAACACATCCTACTCGTCTCTGTCATATGCTTTCTCCAGATCCATAAAAGCTGCATACAACTTCTTACCCTTTGCTACATACTTTTCCTTGGTCATCTTAACAAAAAAAATATGATCTACACATACCCTGCCTTTCCTAAAACCCCCTTGCTCTTCACTTATTCTGCATTCATTCACTTCCATCACTCTGTCAATCAATATTCTTGCATACACTTTTCCTGGTATACTTAACAGACTTATTCCCCTATAATTGCTACATACATCCTTAGCACCTTTTCCTTAGAATAAAGGAATGATAATAGCTTTCACCCAATCCTCAGGCACAACCTTCTGTTTCCATGCTGAATTACATATAAGATGCATCCACTCTATCACACTCTCCTCCACACTCCAGCATTTCAGCCATAATCCCATCCACTCCAGATGCCTTTCCTATCTTCAGCCACATTATTGCCCCTCTTACCTCCCTCTTTGCTACTGGCCCCTGCACTTGTATCCTCTTCCTTCCCTCCTCCATACCCATGCATGTAACAACTGCTGTCTCCCCTTCCCCATTCATCAGCTCTTCAAAATACTCTTTCCATCTTCCTTTCACTTCCTCCTTTTGATTGAGCAATTCCCCTTCCTTACCTCTCATATCAACACTTCCATTCTTACATCCACCTCTTTCCTTTTCCACCTTCTTCCAGTATATTTTCTTATTATCCAGACTCTTTCCACTTAACTTTCTTCCAAAATCTTCATCTGTTCTTTCTTCGCATTCCTCTCTCAGTTTCTTAGCATTCTGCTTGCACATTTCATATTCTTCCCTCCTCCTTTACTGAACTTCCACTGGTACATTCCTACTGAGCAATCTACCATATGCCTTTTTCTTCTCTTCCACAGCATTTCTAATCTCTTAAGTCCACCATGCATTGCCCTTTTTAATCTTGTATCTCACTTCCTTGTATCCAACTACTGATTCTACAACCTTTAATAGTATTTCTCTTAACATTTTCAGCACCTCATTCACACATGACTGCATCCCTACATTCACTGAACTTCCATCTTCCATCTAAGCTTTCAGTTACCTTCCTTTCATACTCCTCCCTGCATCTTTCCTGATTCATCTTCTTGCTTGCCAACTTTTACCTCTTCATTCTTCCTTGCACTATACCTCCGCTTCTTCCTGATCCTTATCCCCACAAGAACCGTGAAATGGTAAGTCTATCCAAAGAATCCTCTCACGACTCTAGCATCCAGCACATCCTTTCTCGATCTTTCATCCACTGCTACATAGTCAATCAAAGCCTTTTGCTCTTCTCTTCCACCATTCCTTATCCATGTATATCTGAGGATCATCTTGTGCGGAAAAAAGGTGTTTGCAAGAAATAAACCCTTCTCAGCACAAGTATCCACAAGATAGCATTCCCCATTTACCAATCATCTCACCAATTTCATTCATCATATCCCACTTTCACATTCATATCATCCAATACAACCACGTTTCTCTCATTCTTAAAACTGTTTATACAGTCATTCAATTTCTCCAGAAAAGCTTCATTTCATCCTTATCTTGTACAGTCTTCATATTCACAGGTGCATATACACATATCCATGCATACTTCATAATCCCATTCTTTCCTTTCATCCACACTATTCTTGATCCATTCCATCCATGCTCTGTTACACCCTCCCATACCCTTGGTGATAGCAGAATTTCACATCCTTCTTTTCCTCTTCCCCCAAAATTTTCACTTATTCCCATCCATACTACAACTCCTTCCATGCTCTCCCGTAACTTGCATTCATCATTTCCATTTTCACTCCAAACACCCTGTCCAAGGACATGGGTTTCCCCAGTCCCTAGCACATCCATGCTACAACTTTTAAACCTCTCCACAATCTCCCTTCTTTTATTCTCACCAGTCATCTCATTCATATTCAGCACCATCACCCTCAATCACTCATCTCTTTTAATCCTCAGCATAATTGGCAGACTCCAGTGCTGCTTCTCAGCCTTTTGTGCCTCAACCTTGACAGGTCACTGGCAGAGGGCAAGTCCAGTGCAGTGTTTCCAGGGGCAGCAAGGCTCCAGAATTGTCAAAAAGTGTTTGTCCAAATCTAAATTGCATGTAAAAATGCTGCAACAAATCTGCAAATTCAACTCCTTTCTGGAAACAAAAGTCCACTTGCCTATAATAGAGACTTAACATTTTACAGAAAAAGGTATTCCAAGTGGAGGCCCTGGGTACCACTCCTGAAATCATAATGATATTAATTTTGCATTCAATATGTCAAATAACACAGCGATATTTCTCCAACAGCTCCTCCAATCTCTCCTTCAGTACATCATTAATGCATACAATACAAATTATTGTTAGCATAACCACAAACTCCTCCACAGCATCAGCAACATCATCTACCCTGGAAAGCAAAAACATTTATGGTGAGAGGGATTCCTGGCGCAAAAGTCATCCAGCTGACCTCAGATTATAATCACTGACAAACCTCAACTCAACTATGTTGTCCTTGACATCATTCTAAGCCTGAAACCACTTTTTTGTCATTACTGGCAGCAAAGGAAAAAGTTTAAGGAGTTTATCACTTTCTAGCACTAACTAGAAGGGTTGGTTTTCTAAAGTGAGAAGGATTACTTTGGGGAGTCTCAACAACCACAGTACTGCTTCCCAACAGTGCTGGCTCACTCCCTGATGCCCTTAGCAAGCTGATATTGACAGTTTCCTGAAGGACATCTACCCTGTGGGTTAGAGAAGTTATTTTATCAATAGCTACTGTTAGCTATTCCTCCAGGGTCTGTCTGTTTACACAAAACCTGCAAATTATAGGTATCACTCAATTACTGTAAAACTGGATGCCACACTTCTTGCTGCATAGAGAATGCTGCTTATCTGCCAACATGCTGAAGTACTAAAAAGGAATTCTATATTAGGAAACAATAACAAGGCTGAGTAAACAACCTAGACTAGGTTACCAAACCTTTGCACCAATCAAGTTCCTTATGATTCAGGCTGTCACAACATGTTTCCTCACTTCAAGTGACCTGAAGGTGTATTTTTCCTTTTTTCATACTGCAGTTTGTAATCTTTTTCAGCACTACAATATGAAAAACATTTAGCAAAAATTTAAAAAAAGGACTAAAGTTCTATATGAAAAGATGCAGAGATAACACACACAAAAAGAAAACCAAAGAAAAAACACTACAATGTATCTTACTTAGGCTTCAAAGAGTGTCCCATGTATCAACCAATACCTACATACTTCCCGCAACCTCACGTAATGACCATTATTTACATACTTCCCTTCACAGGCAACCCTATCTACCCATGCTTATACACATGTCACCTGAAAGAATATTTCTATTTCTTTTATGTCACAATCTGTAACACTTTTCAGCACTACAATATGTACAACTAGCTAAACACTATGTGGCACACAAATGAGTTCTGCTAAAGATACAGTGATACACCACTGAAAAATCACAATAAAAAAAGTTTAGATCTGACCTAGATTATCATGCTGGAAGAGTGTATACAGGCACATTTGACCACTACAAAGGATAAGACGACAGGAAGAAATCTGGGGTAACATTTTTACAAGGAGCTGCTGTCTCCATGGGATCACATTTCATGGCCACAACATTCACCTAACCTAACAGCCCCTGAGAGCTTTCTAAGAGGATATCACAGGAATATGGTGCACTGCTACAAACTTAAAAATATGCACTAACTATAGGACATTATCTTTTCATTCCTGAAACTGCAGTGGCCACACTTTAAGTTTCTGTGAACAGTGTGTTACTTTAACTTTGTAAATGTACAAACCATGACAAAACATCTGAAACTATTTCTTTTGTTTCAAGTAAATTTGCATTAATTGCTTAATAAACACTAAAAAACTACTGCATTTATATTCACCTATTTTTATCTAAATGAGCCTTTAGATGGTCTCAAGATAAATGGACCCCTCATTTAACATGAGGTATTGCTGAACTGAATATGCATCACAGATCAAAAGCTCTGGTAATTTCAGTCATGTGAAGATCCCAAAAAACACCGCAAGTTGGAAACAATCAAAGAATATTCATAATGCGCAAAGATGCAGATAACTTAAATGATGACAGAAAATCTCTTTGCTGGAGTCTTTGGGAATCAAATCTAAAGAAGCAAGTGATGCTAATGTAATCACATTGGTATTAGAAAACATTTGACATCTATACATGTCAAAGGCAATATGAAGAAGCAAATGAGAAGAAAGGTAAGTATAAATGAACAAAGGAGTTATCTGCAACTATAAGAAATGTGACAATTTGGAATGAGTGATGCAATGTGAATCCAGTGTAGACAGTATAATTACTAGTAAAGGAACAGTACTGGGTTAATAATGAGACCCTGAGAGATAGGATTTATGGGATCAATCAAACGTATGATGTGTCCATCAAATCCTAATTTTAGCAACAGAAGGGAACCCTAAATAACTAAACAATGAAGGATGTAGGAAGACCAAAAGAAAACCTGACAAAACAACTGTTAATAATGAAAGTTTCAAATACAAGGACGCACATGGGAGGAATCTGTATTCTCATGGAGACTCAAGTTCTTAAAGTGTATATAAAAAATATTTTTGTACCAATACTCTCATGGAGCTGGAAGTTCTTAAAGGATATGCAAGAAAATTTCATGTACCAACATGACAATGAGGCCCCTAGGATTAGATGAACTGATACCACACCATTACATTTCTTCACACACAGAAGCACAGAGACTGAGAATATCATACATAATACATCAACTGGAAAAAATGATCATGTAATACTTCAATTTGATTCTATTGTAAATCAGGATGTAAAAAGTACAGTGATGAAACCAGACCAAAGATGATATTATTGTTACAATTAAACCTAACCTCAGGACCCCATCTTTGGTGTTCCAGCAGTTTCCAGGCTGCACTTCAACCAGAAAGAAGGAAATAATGGACTCTTACTGATGAAGAAATTCCTTAACAAGACTGTACTTTCATCATTTAACAATACCACACTACCAAAGGTAACTTTTCACTCACAGTATAAACACTATCTAGTGGATCCAGTAACTCTAAAGAGGAGATCTGAACATGGCAACTACACAGAACTTAACTTCTGTGGTAACATTATCGGAAAAAGATTTCAGTAGCCAAACCACAGTACTGTGATGGAAGGTTCCCTAAAACTTACAATGAAGGAGAAGTAATGGTACATTAAGCTTCAGATAAGGGGAGAACTTAAAGGGGTAAGTGTGATTCAACAGATGTCACAATGTGAAGGAGCTTAGTAACTGGCGGTGGGGAAGATATAGTCAGCACCCCAGCTAGCCTGCATTTGTAAAATAAAATGACAGCAAAAAATGAGTAAAGTAGGATGAGAAAGAAGGAACAAAGAAACTATGATATAATTGAATATTGTGGACACTGCAAGAGACAGTACCAAACTTTTCCTTGAATTCACCAAAAAATTTACTGTCAGTTAAAGAGCAGCTACATAAGGGTAAGGAATTCAAAGGGAGAATTCAAAGGGAGAATTTGTACAGCATGATGTAAGCGTATGCCAGGAACAGAGAATTATCTAGAAAATACAAACAAAACACTAAAGGGTCTTTACCCATACAAAGGTCATGGTCCTGATTGAATTTATCCATATAAGCTGAAGATACATACAGATAAACTTTATCAACTACTTGAAAAGTTGTTCAAGATGTTGGTGAAGAATGGTTAAGTGCCAAAGGAGTGGAAGAGGAAAAACATCATACCAATCTTCAGCAAAAGAGACCAGAAAGATGGGCAGAACTACAGGCCAGTCTCCCTGATGAACATGGTCTGTAAAGTACTAGAAATGATAACTGCACAGCAAGTGGATCACTTCTTGCGAGGAGAAACTACTTGCACGAGGGAGGTTTCTGGGAAAGGTCACATGCAATAAACCTCTTAGATTTTCATGAGTCAGCTGTTTTAGGCAAAGGTGAAAGCTGGTTGGACTGTAAGTATCTGTACTACATAGGATGTTGGTAGAGAAGCTGGACTTTCAGTCAGGAATAAAAGAAACCCCTTTGATGGATATAAAATTACCTTTGTGGAAGGGAGCTAAGGATGCATATCAAAAGAGCCTTCTTAAAATACTTTGAGGTCACCAGTGGCATGCTATTGGGCTCTGTTTTGGAACTACTGTTCTTTTTGATCTTGGTGAATAACTTGCCAGAAGGATTGGAATCCCTCCTGAATATGTTTGTGGATGATGCCATGGTCACAAGGGAAATATAAAGAAAAGGTGGATTGCATCAATTACCAGGATCCCAAACAAACTTTAAAGTTAGTATGATATATAGTTCATAATTTTCAACCTGAGTAAATAAAGGTAATAAAAATAGGACATAAAGAAAATAGAGGCCTCAGTATAAATACCATCTAAAAGGAGATAAGCTACAGGAATATGTGTATGAAAGGGAATTGGAAGTTAACATCATCCCTAACCTGTTGACAGAGTTCCAATTTAAGGAAACAGCAAAGGAATCAAACTATCTGCTGGCAGACATTAGAATGGCTTTCAAATATACAGATGAGGAAATATCTGGCAAGCTCTTCACATCCTACATAAGGCTAAAACTAGAATATACTTCTCAAGTTTGGTCAACACACTCAAAAAAGCACAGAGAATTTATGGAAGAGGTCCAGACCAGGGCAACAAAGAAGTTATCAGAATTAAGAGAGCTCATTTACAAAGAAAGGTCAGAGGCCTTATATTTATCCATCATGGAAGAGGTAAGAGTAAGGGGTGACTTGATCAAAACCTTTAACTCTTCATATCAGTCAGATGATTTCAACAGTGAATAATTCTTCAAATGATGCCACAGAATAAGCAGAGGTGATAACTTCAAATCAAACAAGACACTAATTAGAAAAGATGTAAAGTATTTCTATTGTGTAACATTAATGAGTGAATGGAATACTGTACAGTGAGTGATGAAATAGTGAATGCAGGCAGAATACTTTGTTTGATAGCTGAGAAAGTTCAAGAGATGGGACTCCATAAGTGAAAAACACCCTAGGATTAGGTAATGAATAGGTTAATATTACCAAAAGCCTTCTTACTCATCTTATAATAAGGCTTTTCTAAATCCACAAATGCTGCATGCACCTCCTACCTCTCTAAAAAAAGTTTCTGTTACTTGTCTAAGTGCAAAAATTTGCTCTACATGTATATGTATGAGCACTACATATGTTGACATCATCATTGCTAGTTACAACTAAATGGTCACAGTGTAAAAACATTTTCATCCTGGAATTTGTTTAGTTTACTTATTATTAAACCAAAGGGAAATGCTGAAATAGAACAGGGCTAAATAAAAAGTGAGTGTGTCTGTCTTAAAACAAAATATGGACATGCACCATCAGTTCATCTGTCATCTAATGTTAGCAATTTGTCTTTAAAGTGTAAATCACAGTACATGATTCTCACCTCTCTCACAAGAGCAGCCACATACAGGGAACTGATGGGTGTAAGTTCTGCAGGCTTGAGGACAATGGTACAGCCTGCAGCAAGTGCAGGTCCCCACTTCCAAGCTAGCATCATGACTGGGTAGTTCCAGGGAATGATCTGTCCCACAACACCCACAGGTTCCCTTCGGGTCAGGCACATGAACTCTCCATCTGCCAGTCACAAATCACTTCTGTGTTTCAGTTTCATACATAATGACCATCTCAGTCTCATACCAAAATATTATGATTTGAATTCACTTATGTGCCTTTACAGGAAATATGATTAAGTAAGGAATGCATCCTGAAAATCAATGTGTGATTCCAATAAAATTCTATCTTATCCTAGACTCAGTCCAAAAATTTTCTCTACAAACATGTATAAGCAATAAAAGAAGTACTTTTGCCTTCTAAATCTGTTATCTACAAATATCTAATGATTACCTATGCCTGTTCTTAAGCCTACATCCCATGTCCCTAATATAATTTATCTTAATAGTTTCCTAAAACATCTGTGCCTCACACCTTAGGCACTTGGAATACTACACCCTCTCCATTATCCTCACCACATGGAACAGTGTGGCCATGAATCTTGTCACACCAGCCAGCATAGTAGCGGATGGTTTTGATGCTATAGTCTAGGTCAGACAATGACTCGGTATATGGTTTGCCATTGTCTATAGTGTCCAGACTTGCCAGGTAACACAGGTCCCGCTCCATCAAGTCACACAGCTAGAGGAAACATGTCAATTAGCATCAAAACTCAACTATAGGCAAGGTCAGTAAACATAATGCTACATTACAGATATCAGGTCAGGTAGGTCACACCGGAAAACAACTGGTCAAACAACATGCACAGTTTTACGCTCATACAGTAACATATTTTCTGGTATATGAGATGGACCAGCACATAAAACACATCCTGAATTTAGAGGGGAAAACTCATGAAAACAATTCTTCAGTTCATACAAACATTCAAACAAAATACATCAACTTAACATACTTGGACCATGTCTTTCCTAATTATGTAAGACAAAGATGTCATTGAATAATTACTGATACCACTTACTGATCACTGATACTCTACCTGGTAAGATCTGTGGGGACTAGCTCATTTCTGCTATGATAATAAAGTTATGATTTCCCTCTCTTAAACAACATCTGATTACAATTACTAATACCCCAATCAGCACTCAAGACACATTTCTGGAAAATGGAGCACAAAGTGAAACAGCTCTCCTCAGAGTCATTATACCACTGCATAAATGGAGGTGCATTCCTGAGGACATTATTTTCTACAGGTAAGATATATGCAGCACTGTATATGAGGGTTACAGGTATTAATAAACTATCAATAAATGCAAATTATTACAGTAATGTTTCTTTCCTAATCAATGAATAAGAAATAAACCATGTACGAAGTTATATCACGAATAACAGTCATTTGATGAATAGGGATGATCAAGGGAGAATGAGCGAAAAAGGCAGCATGTCAGTGAGAGACAGTGGGGGTTGAGGGTTGAGTGGCACGGGGCAGCGGATATCATACAGCTCTGCTCTGGCTGAAAGTATGTTATCACTGCATCACTGAAATTATGATTTGGCTGGTGATAATGGAAGTAGTGATCATGATGAGGGTGGAGATTATGGATGTGGCATTGGTGGTGAGGGAGATTGTGGTAAGAGGTGAGGTTTCTTTGGTAACATTTTGGCTGTTTCTTGAAGAAGGCATCTAAGGTCAACTGCCTTTTCTTGAGTTTTCTCTCACAGAGCAATTCTCTATAAAAGGAAATCATGTCAAGAACACCTCTCTGCTCTGCTGCTGCATTCCCAGTCTGGGTCATTCTCAGCAAACTGGTCCATGATTTCTGTGATGTTGGTGATCCTATCACTTAGGAATGCTATGGTGAGGTTTCTCTCTGGTGGTGTCTCTGGCTTTTCTGTATCAGAGTCGTCAGCCTCACTGCTGTGCCAATTCCCACTGTTCATCACTCGTAAAACTGTCACCATGAGACTGCAGTAGCTGCTCTACATCTACATCACCAGTACTGCTTTGTTGGCCAACCTGACGATGTCAGTCGTGATTACTGGTACTGAATTAAAGCCCAAAAAGTTGTTCATTCTTCTGAACATAGCTTCTTCCAAACTCTGTTCATGGCATTGTTAGTTATTTCATCTAATATTGTCTATGGTATTCATGATGTGGTAGTTTTTCCAAAACTGTCTGACAGATTATTTACCTTCAGTATCTCTCTTCTCAACAAGTTATCTGAAGGTGCAATGAAGGTAGGCCTTGAAATTATTAAGACTTCCTGACCCACTGGCTGAATCATGGAAATTATATTAGGTGGAAGATAGACCTTTTCTACATGTATGGAGGTCCAAAGGGTGTTTAGATTCTCGGGGAGGCTTGGGGCATTATCGAGCACCAACAATAGTATGGGTTCGAGGTTTCCTCTTTCACAATATCCCTTCAGCAATGAGCAAAAATGGGACACAACAATGCAGGAGAACGTCATAACCCAAGTAATCTTATTTTATTTTCAAATCACAGACAGATGCTCTTTTGAAAATCCCTTCATAACTCTGGTATTTCTGAGTGGTAGAGGAGCAACAGTTTCACCTTCAAGTCTCCTGAAGCATTAACCTCCAGCAATAGTGTTAAATGGTCTTTTACAACCATGACCCCAGAAATATGCTTCTCCTTTTGAGATAAGAAAGTGCAGGATGGCATACTTTTCCAGAAATGGCCAGTTTCATCAACACAGAAGACAAGCTGGAGAGGGTAACCGCCACACTTGATAGCTATGAGAGTGGCAGAAAATTCCTGGGCCTAAGCATCCCCACTTACAGTTTCACCACAAATGCAGATACTGTGCACATTACCATGCCAATTCAAACAATCAAACCAATTTCCGCTATTAAACCACCCTCTGTTATCTGAGAACATTTCTGAACCATCTTCTTCCTGTAATTGCCTGAAGATACACTTTGCTTTTTCTATGATGATGAGTTGGCTTAATGGCATGTTATGTTGCATTTTATCAAACAACTAAATGCTCAGCCTGCCCTTCATTTTTTCTAACAAAATGTTCCTTGAACAAGTCATCTTCATTGTTGTTAACTTTGAGGTCATCATAGTGGAAGCTTTTATTTTGTCTGCATTCTTAATAAAGGTTCTAACTGTCAATGCAGCCAATTTGAAAGCATCTCTGATGTTGACCTGTAGCTCACTAAATTGCAACAGTTTCAACACTCGTAATTTTACATCCAAAGAGAGGCTTTTCCCAGGCACTTTAGATGCACCAGCAGCATAGGAACTTGGTTATTTTCCAGAAGTGATGGGTAATAAAAGTCACAATAATATCGAATAATTGGCAAACCAGCAAGAATGTGTACAGTGTAAGCACAGCAAAATTTGTACTGTACTAACAGAAAAGAGTGCTTGGCATTGATTAGAGGTGAGTGTATGTGTACAGTACTCTGACTGTCCAAGTGAGTATAAGCAAAGAGAGCTGCTCTCAGTGTGTTGTGAGAGTTCAGACTAATGACTTTTGAAGCTTTTTGAGGACTTTCATCATTTATTTTGTTTCATAAAACTAGACCTCCAAGACGCAGGCAAAGGTAATATAACGACACAACGCTTTAAGGGTAGCACTAACTAGGTTATTACTGTATATGGGTAAAAATCTTATCTAATCTATCTGAGAGGCCCCAAAGAAATGTGAATGTAACAAATAGGAAGATACCTGTTAGTCATTTTCTGTATGTATTGTATATTATTTGCACTGCTTAGATAATGTTTTCAGTATTATCTGATAAATTTTTTTTCATTACTTACATAATACTTTGAGTATTATTTGGTAATATTTTTTCCTTACATAACATTTCGAGTATCATTTAGAATTTTTCTTTTCATTACTTACATAACATTTTGAGTATTATTTCATAATCTTTTTAATTATCTTTTTCATTACTTACATAACATTTTGAGTATATTTAGTAAATTCTTTTCATTACTTACATAACATTTTGAGTATTATTTGATAAATTTTTTCATTACTCACATAATGTTTAGAGCATTTTTTTTTTTTTTTTTTTTTTGGGGGGGGAGGCCCACTGTTCCTACCACTGTATTTACATGGAAATGGATGTTACATTATAGTGCAATTTGGTGCTGCACAAACTTTTTTGGAAACTGTCTCATGCTACATCCCAACCCTACTGAACCTATCTCGTGCTATATCCCAACCTAAACGTACCTATCTCGTGCTATATCCCAACCTTACTTACCTAACTCGTGCTATATCCCAACCCTACTGTACCTATCTCATGCTATACCTAACCCTACTGTACCTATCTCATGCTATATCCCAACCCTACTGTACCTATCTCTTGCTATATCCCAACCCTACTGTACCTATTTTGTGCTGTATCCTAACTCTACTGTACCTATCTCTTGCTACATCCCAATCCTATTGTACCTATCTCGTGCTATATTCCAACCTTACTGTACCTGTCTTGTGCTATAACCCAACCCTACTGTATCTATCTTGCGCTATATCCCAACCCTACTGTACCTCCTCCTTTCTTTAAATAGCAAAGCAGTGATCTTTTATTGCTTGTTCCATCTTTCCCTCCTCCCATAATCTTTCTACCTTTTAGGGTTAGGTCTACAAACACCTGAAGTGTTCTGATTAATTTCTTAATATTTCTTACTTAAACCCTATTTTCTCTTCATCAGATGGCTGTGATTGGGGCATACTTTGTTGGTTACTATAAGAGAAGAAAAATCCTTGATGCAAACCCACCCTCACTGGAAACCATTCAATCTCCTCCCTTCCTCTTTGAACATATGCTTTCTTCACTTCCACTCCCATATCACATCAGCTGAATCGTTCCATCCAAAGAATGTCACTTGTCCTTCTAAATATTCTGGCCCTACTTCAAAAGCAAGGTAGACTCTTGGTTGAAGACAATACAAGATGAGCTCAGAACAGACCTTTATGCAAGAGTAGCTAAAATAATGAAAAAATCAAACAAAAACAAGATACAAAATGAATAAAAGCGTGTTGGTCGAGAAACAGAATAGTAGAACAAGCAAGAAGTGCAGAAGCCTCGTATGCTAGCCCCACTATTGCAATATTTACTTTCATCTTAGTCTCCCCCTCACCTTTGCTCCCTAAACTTCTGAGAAATAAATCCTTTTGATGGTCTTTCTCTGCTTACCCTTTCAATAAGTCTGAAGTATTTCAGCGCACCTTGGTTGGCCCCCTCAGTCGGATTGTCATCCCTGCTTCATCTCATTTGTACACTGTCACTAATTACTTAATCTACCTAACTCACATCATAAATCATCCTTAAGCATTTCATTTCCAAACATTACCCTCCTCCTTTTCTTTTTTTTAAATAAGGATCCAATACTCACATCCACTCCACATATATATAAGTGCTAGAAAACTTCACCTGTAAGATGTAACCCTGAAACTGAGAAGTTACCTTTGAAGAGGCAATATCATTCAGGGGAATAGAGCAAATATAGCATCACCAAGAACCTTCTTGCTGCAAATGAGTCCACCATACCAAACTACAATGTTGAGTGCAGCTCTGAAGCTGCAGGGGTCCTAAAGTTACATATCAATAATAATAATAATAATAATGTTCCACTGTGTATGGGGATGAGAGGGCCTGGGAAGTGAGTCAATTGTAGTTTGCTGATGATACAGCATTGGTGGTTGATTCAAGTGAGAAATTGCATTAGTTGGTGACTGAGTTTGGAAAAGTGTGTGAAAGGAGGAAGTTGGGAGTAGATGTGAATATGAGCAAGGTTATTAGGTTCAGCAGGGTTGAGGGACACATTAGTTGGGATGTTAGTTTGAATGGAGAAAAACTGGAGGAAGTGAAGTGAAGTGTTTTAGATATCTGGGAGTGACTTGGCATCTAATAGAACAATGGAAGCGGACGTGAGTCATAGGGTGGGGGAGAGGGTGAAGGTTCTGGAAGCAACGAAAAATGTGTGGAAAGAGAGAACGTTATCTCAGACAGCAAAAATGGGTATGTTTGAAGGAGTGGTAGTTCTAACAATACTATATGGTTCTGAGGCATGGACTATAGACAGGGTTGTACAGAGGAGGGTGGATGTGTTAGAAATAAAATGTTTGAAGACAATATGTGGTGTGAGGTGGTTTGATCAAGTAAGTAATGAAAAGGTAAGACAGATGTGTGGTATTAAAAATAGTGTGGTTGAGAGGGCAGAAGAGGGTGTGTTAAAATGGTTTGGGCATATGGGGAGAATGAGTGAGGAAATGCTGATAAAGAGGATATATGTGTCTGAGGTGGAGGGAACAAGGGGAAGCAAGAAACCAAACTGGAGGTGGAGGGATGAAGTGAAAGAGATTTTAAGCGATCGGGGCCTGAACGTGCAGGAGGGTGAAAGGCGTGCACGGAATTGAGTGAATTGAAACAATGTGGTATACTGGGGTCGACGTGCTGTCAATGGACTGAACCAGGGCATGTGAAGTGTCTGAGGTAAACCACGGAAAGGTCTGTGGGGCTTGGATGTGGATGGGAGCTGTGGTTTCTGTGTATTAAACATGACAGGTAGAGAATAAGTGTGAATGAATGTTGCCTTTTTCTGTCTATTTCCTGACTCTACCTCACTGACACGGGGGGGTGGCGATGCTGTTTCCTGTGGGGCGGGATGGTGCTCGGAATGGATGAAAGTGAGCAAGTATGAATATGTAAGTGTGTATATATGTATATGTATGGGTATGAGTATGTACATGTATGTGCATGTATGTATATATATATGTATATGAGTGGGTAGGGCTTTCTTCATCTGTTCCCTGGCGCAACCTCGCTAATGCGTGAAATGGTGATCAAATATTATAAATATATAAATAAATAGATAAATAAATAATGACAGTAATAATAATAATAATAATAATAATAATAATAATAATAATAATAATAATAATTATTATTATAATGCTACTACTACTATTTCTGTTATTAATAATAATGATAACAGTAACATAAAAAATGGGGCACAACAAGCATCAAACCCTTTTCTTGTAAAATAAAAACAAATAAAAGTCACTCACATACATACTTTGTGCATTAGCCTGGCTCTGTGAGAAGCATCCATGGTACGCCACGGGGAGGTACTAGAAAATGCCTTCCTAGCTGCCACCACAGCCTTGTTTATATCTACCTGGAAGACCAAAGACCAGCACTGTAAAATATGAGCAGTAGACAGCTTGGGGTTAATTACTAATATAAAAATAATCAAACAATTTATTTCCCCTTTTCAATTACAAGATATAAATTTGGAGGATATAAAAAATACTATTACAAGTTTAAACTGATTGCATGGCAACAGAATTTGAAAATGTATATAAAAAATAACTGAAAATTACTATGTACAAAGTAAGGTAATCAGGAATAAGAAAAGACTGACTAAGTGTGATTTTAAGTGGACCTGAAGGAAAAGGAATGCTTTAGGTACCTATGATTGGATATGGCAGTGGAAGGACCTAACAGGAGGGATGTAAGTTGTGTCGAAGGAAGTACAAGTCTTCAATGCCATATAGAATTTGTGATAAAAGAAAGGTCACTTTTCATAAAGCTCAATATATATATATTCTTGGGTACAGCAGTACAAGCAGTAGGACTGAGGATAAAGTACCACTGGTAGTATAAATGAGGGTAATGCAGTACTGGTAGTACGTCTGAAGGGACAACAGCACTGGCAGTATGTCTGAGGGTACAGCAGTACTGGCAGTATGTGAGAGGATACAATAATACTGATTCTGTTATTCAGCTATTCTAGCTGCAACCTTGCTAATGCAGGAAATAGCATACAATATTGTTGAAAAAATAATATTCATGCATGTTCGCTGTTCTCCGTATCAGCAAGGTAACACCAGGAAAAGATCAAGAAACTGCATCATTCACTTTGGTCCACTCTCTAACTGTTACAGTATAGTGCACTGAAGCTAAAGCACCTTTTCCACATTAAAGTCCCACAGACCTTTCAATGGTTTATCCAGTCATTTCATATGCCCTGGTTCAACCTAATGACAGCAGTCTGTCCCCTATATACCATACTGCTCCAATCTGCTCTATCCATTGCATGCTTCACATCTTCCTCCATGTTCTAGCCCTGAACATTCAAAGCATCTTCCACTCCATCCTTCTATTTCCAAATTGGTTTCCCCATTTTCCTTGTTGCCTCCACTTCTGACATGTATACCCTCTTAGTCATTTGCTCTCACAATATCTCTAAACCATTCCAACACACCCTCTTTAGCTCATTATTATATACCCCTCTTTCTACAACAAATTTCTCTCATCTTATCATTTTCTATTTGATCAACTCTTCTCATGCAACATATTATCCTCAAAAATTTAATTTTCAGCACATCCAATCACATTATATTTAGGGCAAAGATGGCTATGTTTGATGGTATAGTAGTCTCATTGGTGTTCTATCAACACAAAGCATGGGCCCTAGATAAATATGTAGAGTGGATGCACAGAAAATAAAATTTTTAAGGAAGATGTGTGGTATACTTCAATGTATACTGCACCACAACTTGAGCTTCCTATCCACAACCAAGCCCCACAGATCTTTCAGAGGTTTTCCTCAACCTCTTTATATGCCAATGTTTAGCCCACTAACAGCATGTTTGTTGTCCCTGGTAAATATCTCTCTAATTTGCTCTATCCGTTGTATGCCTCACATCCTTTTGCATGTTAAGGTCTTTCCCCCTTAAAGCATCTTTCATCCCACCCCTCCACCTTCTCATTGGTTTCCCTTCCCCTTCTTCCTTGTTCCTTCCCACTTTCAACATGTATACCCTCCTAGTCATCCTTTCCATATGCTCAAAGCATTTCATCACACCCTCTTTAGCTCTGTCATATAATCTCCTCTTCCTACCATGCCTCTCTCTTACCCTGTCACTTCTCATTTGATCAATCCTCCTCACACCTCCTAATGTCCTTAGCATTTCATTTCCAACACATTCACCCTATCCTCTACACTTTTGTCTAAGGCCCATATGTTGCATCCATTCAGCACTAACTGAATCACTATACAATCAAATACATCCATCTTTACCCTCACAGGCAGTGACCTGTCTTGCGGCACACTCCTCACTGTATCTACAACCTCTGCCCTCTCACCCATCAAGTGGTTCAATTCAGCTTTAATGGTTCCATTCATTGCCATGTCCATTCCTAGCTATCTAAAAAATTCCAACTTCCTCAAAGTTCCCTCCTGACTTAAACTCATACTCCAAATAACCTGACTCTCTTTTCTCTGCTAAACCTAATAACCTTGCTTCTATCCACATCTACTCACAACTTCCTCCTTCCACACACAGACACACACACCCAAACTCTGACACTAGCTTTTGCAGATTTTCACTCAAATCTGCTACCAGCACCATGTCATCAAAAAACAGTAAAATGATTCACCTCCCAGGTCCCCTATCCTAAGAAGACTGCACACCTGCTCCTCTTTCCAAGAGCCTCGCATTCACCTCCCACACCACCTCACCCATAAACAGGTTAAACAGCCATGGTGACATCACACACCTCTGCCACAAACCACCTTTGCTCTGAATGACTCACCCACTTACTACTTACTTTCAATCTAAGGGGTCCCTTCTGTCTTTATGAGGCTCAAGTACCGCTCAGAAAATGGGCATGTCCAATATTCTGGACCATGGGTATAGTAATGTTGCATGTGCGTCCATGTGCAAAAAGTGTAGGTCAATTAAGTAGTAAGTGCTTGGCACCTTCTTTACAATAGTTGCTCTGTGGGCATTAAGGGTCTTTGGATGGGCTGAAATGATGTTTGTTGTGTTGTAGGAATAGGTAATGTCCCAAGAACTGAAGGGAAAGTTTGCCTCATGTTTGTCATTGAAGTGTGGCTCCTGATGGATGCGCGTCAGGTGGGTTGAAGTTTAAGAGTGAGTGTACAGAAGTTGTTTAGATTTTGTCATGTTACTTCAGTGTGTATGTGTTTTGACACATATTTGTTATCTGAGAGTAAAGGTTACTGAAATGTGAAGCAATGGTAAGCTCTTCATTTCTACTTTGGGGATAGTGGTAGTTATGGCCGGGTGAGATCTAGTGCTGTTGCATTGAAATGAGTGCTGAGCAGGTTGAAGTGGACTGTATTAGGAGGATCTTTGTTTCACTGTGTAGGTGATGAGTGTTTGTTGTTACTAGACAGTAAGTGATTGTTCTGAGAGCACTATTTTGTGTGGTTTGCAGCTCTGTTACATTTGCTTTTGAGAGGATGGGAGATCAGGCAGGTGAGGCATAGTTTAATTAATGTGGAGCAGATGAATGTTTGTATAACAATGAGGGATTCTCCTTCTTTTCCAAATCTCATGCCAGTTAGTGTTCTGGGGATATTTAGTTTATGTGTTACATTTTTGCTGATGTTATTAGTGAAGGGTGCGAATGTCATGTGTGTCATATGTGATACCTGAAATGGTTGGTGTTTTGTTCATTGGGAGTGACTGTCCATTCAAGGTGACTGGAGGGTGTCAGTTGGATAAGTGTCTGTCTAGGGTTATGAGATTTGTTATATGAAAAGACTAGGAAAACAGCAGTAAAAGAGTGAATGAAGAATTCTGTGAAGATGCTAACAGTCTATTCTGGGTGAGCCACTGTTCCAAATGTGTAATGCAGTGTTTCATGTTTGCTGTTGCTACTGTGATGTGAGGATGTAAAGTGATAGTTATCTGCTTATAAAAAGATCTTCATGTTGTGGTTTGCTACATACAGTAGGAGGTCATATAGGAATAGACTAAAGAGGGCTAGAGAAAGGACTGTTACTTAGGGGAATCCACTGTAGAGTTTAAGTGCTTCAGAGATGAAGTAAATGTGCAGAATGTATAGTAAGAGAGGTCATTATCTAGGAAGATGAGGATGGGTATGTTTGAAGGTAAAGTAGTCACAATGGTGTTGTATGGCTGCAAGGCATGGTCTATAAATGAGAATATATCGAAGAAAGTGAATGTTAGAAATTAAATGTTTGAGGATAGTATGTCATGAGAGGAGGTTGATTGAGTAAGAAGTGATTGAGTAAGAGAGAGTTGGGTTAATAAGAAGAGTAAGGCTGAGAGAGCTGAAGAGGGTTTGTTAAAATGGTCTGGACATGGAGAGAATAAAAGAGAGGCTGACAAATAGGATATGTTCGTCAGAAGTGGAGGGGCCAAGGAGAAGGGGGAGACTAAATTGGAGATTGAAGGATGTAGTGAATAAGGTTTTGAGCACTCAAGGCCTGAGCATGCAGGTGGGTGAAAGGCATGAGGAGGATAAAGTAAACTTGAGTAATGTGTTGTTTATGGCCTGAACCAAGGCAGCTAGAGAATGGATGTGAGCAAATGAAGCCTTTTTTTCATCTTTTCCTGGCACTACCTTGCAGGAAACAGGGAACAAATATGAAAGAAAGGAATATATATACAAATTTGGAATCATGCCATCAGTTAGAATTTGCATTCTCAAGCACTAACACTAAAGGCCAAAGCTTTAACCTGACTTCCAAAACATACATGGTTTGTGCACATGGGCAATGTTACATACCTGGCAAGCCTCGCTAATGAAACATATGGTATCCTCTGTAGATGGGTTCAGCACAGGGAAGGTATGACCATTTTCAGCATCAACAAACTCATTGTTGATGAACAGCTGGAAAGGATATCATAATCCTAGATGTATGGAAAATGTCATCAGAGAAGAATATTATTATCTTCATTGCACTGATATCATTAGGGAACAAAACAGCAAAATCATAGTACTAGGGGAATTCACCTATTAAGAAATAAATTGGAAATACAGTAATACCTTGATTAGCACTGTTTCATTATAGCATCTTGGAGCTGTAGTTTTACGAACACTTACAAAATGCCAAGAGCAGCTCTCTTCATTTATACTTAGAGTACACATGTGCTCACATCCAATAATAAGTATTGAGAGCTCTCCTCTGTTAATACAACATAATTTTGCTGCACTTACACTGGATACACATTCTTGCTGACTCTCCAGTTTTTTTATATTACTGAGACTATCTTTCACCCATCATGTATGGAAAATGGCCTGCATATTCTAGTGCTGCTAGAGCATCTAAAGTGCCAAGGAAAAGCCTCTCCACGAATGTAAAATTACGACAGTTAAGGCAGTTGGAAGCTGGTGTGCATAAGGTTGATGTCTGTTATGCTTTTGAATTGGCTACATTGTTGGTTTGAAACATCAAGAATGCAAACAAGATAAAGCATCTATCATGACGAACACAAAGTTAAAATATAAGATGGTGACTCGTTCAAGGAACAGTTTGTTAGAAAAAATGGAGGGCAGGCAAACTATATGGGTCGATGACCAAACACAACATAGTATGCCATGAAACCACATCATCATGGAAAAAGAAAGGACAAACTATAGGCACCTGCAGGAAGAAAAAGGAGATGGCTCAGAAACATTCTCAGATAACACAAGGTGGTTTAATTGGTTAAGATGGCACGGTAACTTGCACAGTATCCACATTTGTGGTGAAGCTGCAAGTGGAGCCATGCAAGCTGCCCAGGAATTTCCCACACCCTCAAAGCTATCATTGGGTGTGGCAACTAACCTCCTCAGTTTGTCCTCATTTTCTGGGAAAGAATATGATCCCGCACTTTCACCTCTCGAAAAGAAAAGCATGCTTCTGGGATTAAGGTTGCAAAAGACCACTTACCACTACTGCCAAGGAGTAATGCTTCAGTAGACTTCAAGGTGAACCTGATGCTCCTCTGCCATTCTGAAACACAGTGAGCTAAAAAAAAAAAAAAAAAAAAAAAAAAAAAAAAA
>JAYMFT010258153.1:0-10807 GCA_038088735.1 Panulirus argus
ATGATACTCTCTCACCCCAACTCTCATTTGCCCTCTTTTTCAACCTTTGCACCTTCCTCTTGACCTCCTGCCGCTTTTTCTTATACAACTCCCAATCATGTGCACTCCTTCCTTGTAAGTATCGTACAAACACCTCTTTTTTCTCTTTCACTATCAACTTTACTTCTTGATCCTACCACTCGCTACCCTTCCTAATCTGGCCACCTCCCACCTTTCTCATACCACATGTATGTCTTACACATGCCATCACTGCTTTCCTAAATATATCCCATTCCTCACCCACTCCCCTCACTTCACTTGCTCTCACCTTCTGCCATTCTACATTCAATCCCTCCTGATATTTCTTCACACAATTCTCTTTTCGAAACTCAATCTCACCACTCTCTTCCCCGAGACATTCTCTCTTCTTTTTTGAAAACCTCTACAAATCTTCACCTTCGCCTCCACAAGATAGCGATCAGACATCCCACCAGCTGCTCCTCTCAGTACATTTCCATCCAAAAGTCTCTTTTATACGCCTATCAATCAGTACATACTCCAATAATGCCCGTTCACTATCTCTTCTACTCACATACGTATACTTGTGAATATCTCTATTTAAACCAGGTGTTCCAAATCACCAGTCATTTTTCAGCGCACACACACACACACACACACACACACACAAAGATAAAAAATGTAAAAACATATTTCCAGATATTACAAAAAAAGAAAATATCTATATTTGCTGCTGCGTGGCAGTTTAATTCACAGATTAAAAAATTTCATCTTTTTCATTAAATCACATAATTCTGACATGGATATATTTAATTAGAAATGTCCACTCTTTAATTGGAAAAACAAAAATCCTGTCAATAAATTTGCGTCCATAGCCTGCGGACAGTACAGTCGTTTCCTGACTTACTTAACACGACAAAAAGGGCTTTGCGTTACATATGACAGTGTTGCGCTTGTGGACGAGGCAACATCATGTATTTAATTACCACACTAATAGTACTGGCGTTGGCGTCACCTTCCTGCAACACGTCCCTCACGACCATGCCAGCCTGGTGATTCCTGTTACACGCCATCAGCAGCCACACCAGCCTGGTTACGGTACATGACAAGCTCTCATGTGACTTCGTCGGACACTACTCCAGATACACTCCGGTCGAACTAGTTACAGCTGATATAAGTGTTACTGATACAAATGTTGCTAACGCATGTGTACCTGATACGGGTTTTGCTGACACAGGTGTTGCTGATACAACTGATGAGTGTGTAGATGGTACAGGTGTAGTTGATATAGGTGTTGATAATACAGGTCCTACTAATACATGTGTAGGTGTTACAGGTGTTGATGATACAGGTGTTAGAGACACATGCTTCGCTGGAACAGGTGTGGCTGAGACAGCTATTGCCGATACATATGTGGGTGATACAGCTGACACAGGTGTTTCTTCATGAAACTAATAAAAGAATTGTTGATACATGTATACAGTTGTTACAGTTATTACAAGGGCAGCTAGTACAGGCGAGGGGACAATACAAACTTCAACGGAAAACAAGACAGAACATTCAAGGGCTTATTTGTTTTACTTCCTTCCTCTGTCCCTTTTTCCGTACCAACTTTGCTTCCTTCTTATGTTCTCATACAGTCAGAAAGCTGAAAAGGGTGTGCTGTAGGTGGAGAATGAAACTCCGGTGAGCTCTAGGTGGGGCATGAAACTCCGGTATGCTGTAGGTGGAGAAGGAAAATCCGGTGAGCTCTAGGTGGGGCATGAGACTCCAGTGTGTTGTAGGTGGAGCATGAAACTCCAGCGAGCTGTAAGTGGAGCATGAAACTTCGGTGAGCTGTAGGTGGAGCATGAAACTCTAGTGTGTTGTAGGTGGGGCGTGAAACTTCGGTGTGCTGTAGGTGGAGCACGAAACTCCAGTGAGCTGTAGGTGGAGCATGAAACTTCGGTGAGCTGTAGGTGGAGCATGAAACTCCAGTGTGTTTTAGGTGGGGCGTGAAACTTCGGTGTGCTGTAGGTGGAGCATGAAACTCCAGTGAGCTGTAGGTGGAGCATGAAACTCCAGTGTGCTGTGGGTGGAGCATGAAACTCCAGTGAGCTGTAAGTGGAGCATGAAACTCCAGTGAGCTGTAGGTGGAGCATGAAACTCCAGTGAGCTGTAGGTGGAACATGAAACTTCGGTGTGCTGTAGGTGGAGCATGAAACTCCAGTGAGCTGTAGGTGGAACATGAAACTCCGGTGTGCTGTAGGTGGAGCATGAAACTCCAGTGAGCTGTAAGTGGAACATGAAACTTCGGTGAGCTGTAGGTGGAGCATGAACCTCCAGTGCGCTCCAGGTGTGGCGTGAGGCTCCATACAACGGCCGGTCATCTGTTCCTGGCCCCGAAAGAGGTGTTCCTGCTGCAGGTGTGAAGGAGAGGCTTAACTCCTCCACCGAGAAAAGCTGCACTTGTCTTGCTTGAACAATAGATTGTTTGGATGTAGTTATTTCACCGCCCACCTCTCCCTCTCACTCTCACTCTCTCTCTCTCTCTCTCTCTCTCTCCCTCTCCCTCTTCCCTCCCTGAGGAATCTTCTCCATTTCTACCCTCATTACTACAGCTCTCACACATCAGAATATTCTTTGGTGCCTCAAAGATGCGTTCCCTGTCCTTTTTTGAACATAAACATCTACAACTTTTTTTCATTCTAGTTCTTAAAGCATCACATAGAAACATAGAATCTGTCTAGAGATATGTTTTTCCTGTTTAGCCACGAAAGAAATTTTTCTCTCTTGATTTCCGCTAACTTGTTCAAATACCTTTTTTTTTTTTTCTCCTGTTTGTGTTTTCAGCGTTCATTTTGCTGGAGTGTCTTTGAGGTTCTCCTCTTTAGGAATTCAAGCCTAATGATGCAAGAGCAGTTTCGTGCTGGCTTTGATGTGCTGGTTGTGTGGTACTGGTTGTGTGTTGTTGGTTGTGTGGTGCTGGTTGCGTGTTGTTGGTTGTGTGGTGCTGGTTGCGTGTTGTTGGTTGTGTGGTGCTGGTTGTGTGTTGCTGGTTGTGTAGTTCTGGTTGTGTGTTATTGGTTGTGTATTATTGGTTGTGTGGTGCTGGTCGTGTGCTGCTGGTTGTGTGGTGCTGAGTGTGTGTTTCTGGTTGTGTGTTACTGGTTGTATGTTGCTGGTTGTGTGTGCTGGTTGTGTGTTGCTGGTTGTGTGGTGCTGGTTGTGTGGTGCTGGTTGTGTGTTGCTGGTTGTGTGTTGCTGATTGTGTGGTGCTGGTTGTGTGTTGCTGGTTGTGTGTTGCTGGTTGTGTGTTGCTGGTTGTGTGTTGCTGGTTGTGTGGTGCTGGTTGTGTGTGCTGGTTGTGTGTGCTGGTTGTGTGTTGCTGGTTGTGTGTTGCTGATTGTGTGGTGCTGGTTGTGTGTTGCTGGTTGTGTGGTGCTGGTTGTGTGTTGCTGGTTGTGTGTTGCTGGTTGTGTGTTGCTGGTTGTGTGCTACTGGTTGTGTGTTGCTGGTTGTGTGTTGCTGGTTGTGTTGTTGGTTGTGTGGTGCTGGTTGTGTGTTGCTGGTTGTGTGTTGCTGGTTGTGTATTATTGGTTGTGTGGTGCTGGTCGTGTGTTGCTGGTTGTGCTGCTGGTTGTGTGGTGGTGGTTGTGTGTTGCTGGTTGTGGGTTACTGGTTGTGAGTTACTGGTTGTGTAGTCGTATTGGGTATTAGATACCCAAATGTCTTTTTTGATATCATAGGTTGCAATTTCATTTCCTTCTGAAAGATTCAGATGTCTTGCTGATCTAGATCAGGAAAATCCCTACCATATATCAACTGTATGGTGTCCAGCATCATCTTGTACCACTACATCACCTGCACATCCTAATTCACTGTTTCCATTACCACTTTATTACAACTCAGCGCAATCATATTCACGTCAGACTTCCCTACCTGTACGCCTGACGCCATCGTGTAAATGTATACCATTTTGTCTGTCTGTCCAGTAGCAACATGTGTTCATCTCATACAGTTAAACATTCCGTATCATTCCCCGGGGTAGATCTATCTCTGTCAGCTGCGTGAGCGACAGGCAACAGTTTCTCGAACAATAGATTATTTGTCTCCTTAATCTATGATGTAATTAATCTCTCTATAGTCATCAACTTTGCTTTCAGATGCTCAAATTGGAAGGTGATGTCTGTTCTTTTTTGTAGCGGATCTATTTACAGACAATTCTTAACTGACCTGTTCTTCGTTCATGGGCGTGAACGATCACTGGAAATACCGCACTGGGAGTCCTGGAAGTGATATGCTTCTAGGGCTGCTCTACGGGCTCCCGGCTCCACCATAGTGCCCTCAGCCTCCCCCCCACCAGTCCAGCTGAGCTGAACATGTCTGGGAATCCTTGTGCGTCTGAACCTGGCCATCCCCGTTGTAAGCTTCCATCACCTTTGGCACGCCGGAGAAGGGCTCTGTGTATCAGAGGCTTATCTTGTTACAAACCTTTTTAGGGTTCATGTATGAACGATTTTAGGATCTTAAAAAAAAGACCTGTACATACGTACGCGTGGAATTCATTCTACTGATTATATCAGTTTACAGATCATAAGCTCATACACACACCTACACCCACCTGATGGGCGATGTAGGTTCTGGAAATACTGATACACTGTAATTCTTCTGAACCACACCTGATGTGCTGAAACTCGTTTGATCAGTCAGGTGCAACTGGAGCTCTGAACTTCACCTGGTAAGCGCTAACAGTAATAATCAGTCCTTGCCCGAAACTGCCGGAATGGAACAAGTCAGGGTTTATTCTAATCTATGCAGATTGTGGACCTGGCGTCTTGCTGCAACCTTGTAAGAACTGCCAGCGACCAGAATACAAGATGGCTTAAGAATTCCCATTAGCAAACATTCAGGAAACTTGCTACTTTCCATATTGCCATAAAAGTCTGTTTTTCTCTGAGGTCCGCGCGCCCTCCTTTCACATGTTAGCAGAAACATTTGTTATGTAAATGTAGTCTGGAGTTGTTGAAGCCAGCATTGTCATGATAATTTTGTAGTATCACATGAAAGTAAATTCATTGATTTAAATCTGTTGACTGAATTAAGACGAGTGAATCGCTGCCTATAACACAAGTTCAAGGGAAGGGAAAGACGGTTGACAACGGCTCTTTCTCTGTTAAACGGAAATATACTTTATGAAATACTTCGTTATTTCAACGGCTGCTGGTTAAGAAATGTTCAGAAAGAGCGACCTTCATCGACAAGTATTCGAAATGTGACACATGCCGACATTTGCGAGCATTCTTAGCGGTCATGATACAACCCCTTGCCCAAGACATCCACACACGAGCAATAGTGACACAGTGTTGTTCATGGCACAATAGTGTTGATGTCCACAAGGTGGCGATAGGTGCAGGCGCGTGCCAATATTGCGAGGTGTGCTATCGAGAAAAGATTTCAGTTGTTACATCCAATATTCACATTTATGCCAATACTGGAAATAAAATCTTTTATCCCGGATAAATTCGGCGTGTAAGAGAAGAGAAAGGTAGCTGAAGAGACGCGCGATCAATGTGCAATGAGGAGGAGGAGGAGGAGGGAATATTACAGAAAGGAATAGAATTGTTGACCCGATAAGATATAACAAGCGGTACTGCCTTTGTAGTGTTGGTACATAGCACAGCGTTACATGAACATTAACATATATTTGGAAATCTTCCTTTCATGATGTACCCAAACTTTCCGACCAGAGATAATGTAAATGACGGCAGGTGAGGTCAGGATGGGCAAACTTTGGTCCAGTTGCTCTGGACTACAGTAGTCAGTGAAGTTTTAATATCTCTTTATTGTGTGTAAAACTATTACTCGACAATTAACCGAATATCAGATGCTTTTGCTCTGAATTTAGTCAAGGATCTTGCTGCATGCTTTCCAAGTCATAGGTACCTTGGTACCTTTAATGGCTCTGTTGTGTGTACAAGACTGTCATTATAACCATTACAGTTATATCTGTAAGATAGTCATTAAAACCATTACAGCTATACTTGTAAGCTTCTGTCATTATATATATATATATATATATATATATACAAGATGAATGCTTATCAAATTAGAAGAGAAAAGCAATACAATGGTGCCAGACTGAATCAGTAAAATGGCATCTGTCAGGTTGAAAACAGACTCACGAACTAACATTTATTTTTTTACATGAAATCCTCATGTGTCGTAATGGGACGCGTATGTGAGTGCGTAAATAATACTGGTGGCCTCGCTGATAGTTTGATATGATGGTTGATTGTCATGTCCATTAGAGATATCTTTCCGCAAATCGTCCTGCTCTGGGAGGGAGGTCAACACCCGACACAGGTAAACTACATCTGGCTTCAGGTGTCTACTACACTGATCGCGTGTGACACAAAGTCCTAAACATAAACACTGGTGGAGACTGAATATTCGAGTGCGTAAAGTGGATCCCAATTACCGGACTGTTTCCTGCATTGTTCCCTGCATAGTTGGTACATACCGCCCGTCCTGCTGTCCCCCTACCGAATGGCTTAACTTGTAATTACACATTCTTTCTGGGAAGCTGAATGTGAAGTACCTAGAGCGACTGTCTATTACCCATTATGTCTGCCTTTTCATTTCACCTTCCAAAATGACTTCTTTATGTCGGTACATATTGTGCATTATAATGAGGCCTCTTTCATAAGTAACAAAGGTGAGTCGTTTGCTCATTCCTGTATTACACGTGCACTAACACCAGTGTGTGTGTGTGTGTGTGTGTGTGTTTTGCTTCGTTCAGCTTATGAATTTAAAGTGGGGTCCTTTAACAGGTATTTTTTTTTAACTAAACCTATATCCTTAATGTTTTAAGTCCTATGTAGGATCTTGGTTAAAAGACATCTATAACGCAAAAGAAATCTGAATCTCAAGACTGAGTTATGTGTTGGTAGCAGGTGTTCCGTCCGACTATGAGCTACCTGCTTATTTACACATCCGTTGGTATAGCAAAGACATCACTCAGTGCTAGTTCTGCCGAAGGACATTACCCCTGGTCCTGGTTGCTGCCTCACCTCTTAGCGTCCACGAAACTGAGGTGGTTCTCAGTGTCATCAGCAGACGTGGAGAGGGCTGATCATGTATACTGTGGACCTGGTCATACCTGCCACAACTCTGGGTACCACAAAAAGCCCCTCTGTAACATAAGCACAACCTGTGCTTAAGCGGCAACAGCTGCTGGATAGCCTGGCCAACGGGACAAGACTCATGGGAGGTCACAAACCAGTCATCTTGCGCAAAGAATTCATAAGAATACAGACCGGAAGGTCACAAATTTGATTTGTCTTTGATCCTTGCCAAGATCATCATTATGTTCATACCTCGACGGCCCCTTAGATACGTCCTTAATCAAGGCTGGTGAAATTGCGTAAGCCCGTAACGACGAAGATGTGACCTTTGAGCATCCGTCATACTCATGGCTTCCCAAACCGTGTTTAAGGGTCGTCCCGTCGCGTTCAGGAGGTCATGTTATGGCTTGTGACCATAGCACAGAATTGCCCAACGGTCACCACACAAAGCCTAATTATACCATCTTTTATTCTTATAAAAGATACAGGAAAATAGATGATTTAGTACATTAGCATCCTCTAGTGTCCTGTTGTTTTAATCGAGTATTGGCATTATGAAATCAGACAAAACGATACCGAATAAGCTTAATAGTTACCTGATATGAGACAGTATCTTGGTGCGGGCCGTTGCTGAAGATGTGATCGAAATCTGCATTTCTCCAAGAACCTCAGGTTTAGCCAGGGTCTGGATCCTGTTCGCTCACCTTCAACACCCGAAAGATTATCTGAGCCTCGGCAAACTTCATAATGTGCTCCAAACAAGTCCAGCACTTCGGCTTCTCTGGCTTCCTAACGTGACGAGAATGAGGTCAGAGGATGTCGCTCTGCCTCGTGAGGAGACAAGCTTACATTCTCTATTACCATAACGAAATATGGTACAAGCAATGCAGGTTTGTGTGACAGAACTTTAGATTGCATTTAAGTGAAGTTGAATCTTAGTAACAAAAAATAATGAAATGAATAGCGAGACAAATTAAAAGATAGGGCGAAAAAGTGCATGCATGTTTCCCCATTGCTCCATGCTTTATGCTTACCAAGCCGAGATGTAAGACTTTGATCTACCGTAATTAGAAATATTGACATAGATATCATCTTATCAACTTTCATCATTAACGTAAGTTGTATATACTTATGGAGATGTGAGTGATTGATTTAAATAAATGAGTTTCTTGGAATCCAAAGATCTCAGCTGAAAGAGGATAATCTTAAATCCCAGGCTCCACACAGCCACAGTGGGGGGTTGGGGCTTCAAATAACCCCAGTGGTAGTCCATGCTCCACACATTCGCAGTGGTGGGCCAGGCTCTACACAGCCACGGCTTTTAGGTCCCACACAGCTACAGTGATGGTCCAGGCTCCACACAGCTACATTGGTGTCCGGGCTCCAGACAATGCCAGAGTGATGGTCAGGTTCCACTCGGCCTATGTCTCAACGTTTTCTGTGATCGTTTTCCGATAAATCAATTGATATTTTTTTGTAAAGATTCCCCAGACCTTCAATATGAAACTGAGTGTGAAGAATGGTCTACAGATAATCCCAGGAGTAAACAAATCTTTATGGGGATAAACTGACCATATTTCATCTTTTTTTTTTTTCTACTCCTGGCTCCCCACACGCACCAACAGAACAATACACAGAAGACTTTACTGCGAGCTGTGTAAACCAAATATCGTGTTGGTAGACAGTAAGGAATTACGGTATTTGTGAATCTAACCTGGAACACCATTGTCTCCAGCCTCAGCAGGAACAATGCATTCGTGAGGGGGCCATCATCTTAATCCATATCTTTGAGTATTTAGATAAACATGTTGTCAATATAACTACAGTGATGGCTAATGACGCTCCTCCCCCCAAACGACTACAGAAAATATCTGAACAATTCTACAGCTTCCTCTTTGTAGTGCTATCATAAATCAAGACGAAACTCGGATCTTTGGAATATGATTAGGTCCTTCTGTCTCGGGTTACGACGACGTCTCTCCACATTTGCATAGAAGTAGTTATTACGGTGCAAAACCTCACGACAGCACAGACCCCCTGCGGCAACAAAGAACCATCCGAAAGACAAACTCTCTGACACCCACAAACAGACAGTTCAACATCATCAGACATTGTAGAGATGTTAATGTGAATCAAAATGCTGCTTTGTTATAAACTAGTTAACTTTATAATTGAATTCATCATTCTTTTTTTAGATATGTTCCCCAAAACATAGGTTAGCCTGAGACTATAACTTGAGAGGCGAGGTCTTCGAAGGTGACCTGTAACCTCATAACTTTATCTGTTTCTTAGATCATTTGCCGGCCCCGCCCAGTAGCGACTGGAATATATCATATTCTGGTTCTCTAAATCTATCCGTGTTCAGTCCTGACGTTGTAATTTCACGAAAGCGCTTATGTACACTCACTACTTGTATACTTTTTGCACGCACGCATATATATATATATATATATATATATATATATATATATATATGTGTGTGTGTGTGTGTGTGAAGAAATATCAGGAGAGAGTGAGTGTAGAATGGCAAAAGGCGAAAGCAAGTAAAGTGAGGGGAGTGGTTGAGGAATGGGATGTATTCAGGGTGGCAGTGATGGAATGTGCAAGAGATGCATGTGGCATGAGAAAGGTGGGAGGTAGGCAGATTAGGAAGGGCAGTGAGTGGTGGGATGAAGAAGTAATGTTGTTAGTAAAAGAGAAAAGAGAAGTATTTGGACGAAACTTACAAGGAAGGAGTGCAAATGACTGGAAGATGTATAAGAGAAAGCGACAGGAGGTCAAGAGGAAGGTGCAAAGGTTGAAAAAGAAGGCAAATGAGAGTTGGGGTGAGAGAATGTCGTTAAACTTTAGGGAGAATAAAAAGATAGTTTGGAAGGAAGTAAATAATGTGCATAAGACAAGAGAACAAATGGGAACATCAGTGAAGGGGGCAAGAGGGGAAGTGATAACAGGGAGTGATGGAGTGAGGAGGAGATGGAGTGAATATTTTGAAGGATTGTTGAATGTATTTGATGATAGAGTGGCAGATGTAGGGTGTATTGGTCGAGGTGGTGTGCGAAGTGAGAGAGGCAGGTAGAGTGGTTTGGTGAAGAGAGAGGAGGTGGTGAAAGCCTTGCGGAAGATGAAATCCGGCAAGGTGGTGGGATTGGATAGTTTTGCAGCTAAATTTATTAAGAAAGGGGGTGACTGTGTTATTGACTGGTTGGTAAGAATATTCATTGTACGTATGCACATGAAGTATTCCTGAAAAACTGTATGGGATGATATTAATTGAGAGGGTGAAGGCATGTACAGAGCATCAGATTGAGGAGGAGCAGGTGGTTTTAAAAGTGTTAGAGGATATGTTGATCAGGTGTTTACTTACAGGAATGTGTGCGAGAGATACCTAGAAACACAGATGGATTTGTATGAAGAATTTATGGATCTGGAGGAGACGTATGATAGGATCGATAGAGATGCTTTGTGGAAGCTCTTAAGAATATATAGTGTGAGAGGTAAGCTGCTAGAAGCAGTGAGAAGTTTTTAGCAAGGGTCTGAGGCAAGTGTACGGTTAAGAAGAGAGGAGAGTGACTGGTACCCAGTGAAGGTCGGTCTGCGACAGGGGTGATTTATTTCCCCATGGTTGTCTAATATGTTTATGGATGGGGTGGTTAGGGAGGTAAATGCAAGAGTTTTGGAGAGAGGGGCGAGTATGCAGTCTGTTG
>JAYMFT010258164.1:0-10806 GCA_038088735.1 Panulirus argus
GAGATAGGTAGTATGTTTGAGGAAAGAAACCTGGATGTTCTGGCTCTGAGTGAAACAAAGCTCAAGGGAAAAGGGGAGGAATGGTTTGGAAACGTCTTGGGAGTGAAGTCAGTGGTTGGTGAGAGGACAAGAACTAAGGAAGGAATAGGATTACTCCTGAAGCAGGAGTTGTGGGAGTGTGTGATAGAGTGTAAGGAAGTAAATTTCAGACTGATGTGGGTAAAACTGAAAATGGATGGTGAGAGATGGGTGATTATTGGTGCTTTTGCACCTGGTTATGAGAAGAAAGATCTTGACAGGCAAGTGTTTTGGGGGCAGCTGAGTGAGTGTATCAGCCGTTTTGGTGCACGAGACCGGGCATTGGTGATGGTTGCTTTGGATGCGAAGGTGAGTAGTGTGGGAGTTGAGGGTATAATTGGTGCACATGGGGTATTCAGTGTTGTGAGTGGAAATGGTGAAGAGCTCGTAGATTTGTGTGCTGAAAAAAGCCTAGTGATTGGGAATACTAGGTTTAAAAAGAGAGATATTCACAAGTATACGTATGTGAGTGGGAGAGACGGTCAACGGGCGTTATTAGATTACGTATTAATTCATAGGCGTGTAAAGGAGAGACTTTTGGATGTAAATGTACTAAGAGGGGCAGCTGGTGGGATATTTGATCACTAACTCGTGGAGGCGAAAGCGAAGGTTTGTAGAGGTTTTCAAAAAAGAAGAGAGAATGTCGGAAAGAAGAGAGTGGTAAGAGTAAATGAGCTTTGAAAGGAGACTTGTGTGAAGAAATATCTGGAGAGACTGAGTGTAGAATGGCAAAAAGTGAAAGCAAATGGAGTGAGGGGAGTGGATGAGGAATGGGATGTATTCAGGGAAGCAGTGATGGCATGTGCAAGAGATGCGTGTGGCATGAGAAAGGTGGGAAGTGGGCAGATTAGGAAGGGTAGTGAGTGGTGGGATGAAGAAGTAAAGTTGTTAGTGAAAGAGAAAAGAGAAGCGTTTGGACGATACTTACAAGGAAGGAGTGCAAATGATTGTCAGATGTGTTAAAGAAAGCGGCAGGAGGTCAAGAGGAAGGCGAAAAGGTTTAAAAAGAGGGCAAATGAGAGTTAGGGTGAGAGAGTATCTTTAAACTTTAGGGAGAATAAAAAGATGTTTTGGAAGGAGGTAAATGATGTGAGTAAGACAAGAGAGCAAATGGGAACAGCGGTGAAGGGGGCAAGGGGGGAAGTGATAACAGGTAGTGGCAGAGTGAGGAGGAGGAATGAGTATTTTGAAGGACTGTTGAATGTGTTTGATGGTAGAGTCGCAGATGTAGGGTGTATTGGTCGGGGTGGTGTGCAAAGTGAGAGAGTCGGGGAGAGTAGTTTGGTGGAGAGAAAGGAGGTTGTGAAAGCTTTGCGGAAGATGAAATCCAGCAAGGTGGCAGGATTGGATGGTATTGCATTTGAATTTATTAAGAAAGGGGGTGACTTTGTTGTTGATTGGTTGGTAAGAATATTCAGTGTATGTATGAGTCTTGGTGAAGTGCCTGAGGATTGGCGGGAAGCATTTATAGTGCCACTGAACAAAGGCAAAGGGGATAAAGGTGAGTCTTCAAACTAGAGAGATATAAGTTTGCTGAGTATTCCTGAAAAATTGTATGGGAGGGTACTGATTGAGAATGTATGTGACTGAAGAATGTATGTGAGAAATACTTAAAAAAACAGATGGATTTGTATGTAGCATTTATGGATCAAGAGAAGGCATATGATAGGGTTGACAGAGAGGCTTTGTGGAAGGTCTTAAGAATATATGGTGTAGGAGGTAAGCTGCTGGCGGGAGTGAGAAGTTTCTATCAAGGGTGTAAGACATGTGTGCGAGTAGGAAAAGAAGAGAGTGATTGGTTCCCAATGAAGGTCGGTCTGCGGCAGGGATGTGTGATGTCCCCTTGGTTGTTTAATTTGTTCATGGATGGGGTGGTTAGGGAGGTAAATGCAAGAGTTTTGGAGAGAGTGGCAAGTATGCAGTCTGTTGTGGATGAGAGGGCCTGGGAAGTGAGTCAATTGTTGTTCGCCAATGATACAGTACCGGTGGCTGATTCGAGTGAGAAACTGCAGAAGTTGGTGACTGAATTTGGAAAAGCGTGTGAAAGGAGAAAGCTGAGAGTAAATGTAAATAAGAGCAAAGTTATTAAGTTCAGCAGGGTTGAGGGAGGAGTTAGTTGGGGAGTGAGTTTGAATGGGGAAAAATTGAAGGAATTGAAGTGTTTTAGATATCTGGAAGTGATCTTGGCAGCACATGGAACCATGGAAGCAGAAGCGAGTCATAGGGTGGGGGAGGGGGCGAAAGTTCTGGGAGTGATAAAGAATGTGTGGATGGAGAGAACATTATCTCGGACAGCAAAAATGGGTACGTTTGAAGGAATAATAGTTCCAACAATATTTTATGGTTGCAAGGCATGGGCTATAGTGTTGTATGGAGGAGGGTGGATGTGTTGGAAATTAAATGTTTAAGGACAACATGTGGTGCGAGATGGTTTGATCAAGTAAGTAATGTAAGGATAAAGGAGATGTATGGTAATAAAAGGAGTGTCTTCCTCCAATAGTATACAGCACTTGTATGACCTAAGGAAACAAACCAAAAAATACTAAGAAATACTCTCTCTTACCATTCTATGGCCCGTTTCCTGAGCATGCATTATTTTAAGAATTCATACAACAGTAACCAATATCTCTCTCTATATTCTGTTACTTGCTACCTGAGTTTGGATATTTTCATATATATTATTGGTACACTACATATCAGTTTTCTACTACTAATCAGCATGACTCATTTCCTAAGCTTCATATTAATATATATTGTTGGAACAGTTCATAAAATATTAACCTTTTACAGTTAGTATTATATTACTTTCGTTTATCATTATTTCTAGTCATTTAATCTCTACCCAGTATGAAGAAATCGTCATGTAATCTGTTGTCGATTTTGTTCAGTATTGTGAAAACTTCCAATGCACTCCTCTATATCTTTACTTTTTTAGAGAGAATAATTCTGACTTCTGAGCGATTGAATTAATCCTATTCGTTCTAGTTTTATTTCGTTTTTGATTAAGTTTGGCGACCAGAATTGAACAGAGTATTCCCAGTGAGGTCTGAGCGGGACGATATAAGTAGGCAATACCGTATTCTTCGCTTCATAGTCTATATTTCTAGGTGTGAAGCATAACATTGTTTTATTATATGCAAGTATAGGCATTGCTTTGGGAATATTAGTTCGTTAAAGAACATCACGCCGAGGTGTCTTTGTTTGTATACTTTTATTAATAGTGTACCGAGTAAATCCTATCACTAATTAATGTTTTTAATTTCCAAAATACGTTGTTTATCATTTACCAACACTGAAATCCATTTGTCATGTCTCCCTCCGCTCCATCAATTTCTCTAAATCACTTTGGACAATCAGACGGTCTTCCTTTGACAGTTGAGATCCTAATTTCTATGACTGTGCAATTTTGAAATTCTTGTGTTAAGTCCTGATTCCGGATCATTCATATAAACGATGAAAATTATGGGTCATACGATCGAGCCTTGTGGTACCTCACTTGTCCCGCCGAGCCAGTCCATATTTCGCTGTTTCATACTACTAACTGTTCCCTGCCTGTGAACCAGTCCTCTGTCGACACGCAAATTCGATTCCTGTGGGGTGAAATCTAATATCACATAACGATCTTCCATGAAAGTAATTTGTCGTAAGCTTTTTGCAAGTCTAGGTACATAACATATGAGGGTGTTAGATGCGATATTTTAATACGAAAACCATGTTGATATTAAGCTGTCAGTTTACCAACTTTTGAAGATTTGATGCTTGTATACCTGATTATTTTTTCTAGCATTTGATCTAGAATTGTAATAAGGCTGATACATCGGACGGCAATTTGAAGTGTTATTTTCATCTCATTTCTGCAAACTGGCGTGGCATACACAAGTTTCCTGTAGCTGGGCACTTTCCCTTCCTTTGTGGAATATCGTGGTGATCGGATATCCCATTTGCCGGCTTACATCTTGCAGCTTTCTGCGAGGGATGCCGCCAGGATCACCAGACGTATTCCGATCTAATTTTTCGAAACATTTAAGCTCTTCATTGGTTCAGATCTTATGAAGATTTAATCTCTCATTTTTCCGCCTTAGAAATACATTATGTATTTGTGATACATCTGAGGAGTTTTCGATAGTTAACAGTGATTCGATATATTTTGTTAGTTAGGATGACATTTTTTTTAATCGTAGTTGATTAAGGTGCAATTTTTGTCAGTTATCGGAAATTTTGTATATCAGTTCTTTTCGTGATTTTTACATGTCTGAAATATTCTTTAGGATATTTCTTCTCGTGAATAATTCTTTTTTCAGATTATTTTTTTACTGATTGTGATTTTCTTCTTTCTAATCAACGTATCATGTATACATTTCATGATCCTGCGAGTACCACTCAATCCATATTTCCTTAATGCACTTCTTTTTACACCTACACCATTTATTTCTTTAGCCATCCAACCTGTTATATCTTTCGCTTCGCTTCTCATTTCCTCCGGGAAAATTGTGTCCCTCAAATAATTATTATATTATTGAAGTTGCTCCACGTCTTTTAGCTGCGTCTACATCTAAAAAGCGTTATCCATTTTGCGCCACTAGTGTCCTGACGCTTCTTATCGAAATTTGCAACTCTAAAGTTAGGTATCAAAACGCTGAATCAGATGATATTGTGGTCACTGTTACCTAACTATTGGCCGACTTTATAAAAGCTAATTCCGTCTTTGTTTGCGTATGTTGCTATATCCGGAACGTTACTGCCTCTTGTGTAGGTCTCGTGGGAAGTTTAAGTTAAATCGACCAGTCTGTTTTCCACATGATCACCTGCTAGAAATCCCAGCTAATGCTGGAGTTGTTGAGATCTCCAACAATTGTTGCCTCTATGTTTTCAGCTACAGGCTTAATTTCTTAGTATAAAATAATATCTTTTTTACGTTTCATTTTAAGGGTCTATGCATGACTGCAAAAATCATTTTGGACGTCTTATTCATTAATTCAGTGTACAACTTGTGGTATGACTGGTATCAGTTTTACATATCCTGATTAATCTGACTTTCTTTTCCGCAGAGCATAACACCGCCACTTGCCTTGCGTAATGTGTCGCTACTGAAAACATCATATCCTGTATCGCTAACACTGCTGATAGATAATTATTTGTAATATCTATCCATGTTTCTCTTATTGTTATAATATCAGGCTTTTCTGATAGCTAGTCTGATATTAGCTCTCAACACCCTGAGTCAGCATTCTGGTGTTGGTGTAGGTATGAACGATTGAGACCTGTCTCAATCCCCTATACTTTCCTTCCTTAGCATGTTAATTACTTGTTATTATCAATCTGAAGATGTATAAGACTACAGCATGAGTACTGAACACACTGCACACCCTTCTAACCACAACCACTCCACTAATACCCCCCTGCCCTGACCCCCTACCCCTTACCCCTCCAGTGATATTTTCCCTCCCCGGACCCTCTACATAACCCCCTCCATTAATACTTGTCACCTCCCACAGGTGGCAGGGTCGCCGGGGGAGTACCACTTCGTGCAGCACGCCCTGCCTCACGCCCGCTCCAAGCGCAGTGTTCCCCACACTCGCCAGCTGAAGTCTGACCCACACGTGAGTAACCACCTCACACTCGCTCGTCGTCTACATGAGACCTGCCTCCTCAGCGCTGATCTGGCCAGGGCTCTGACCTCCTGACTCGCCATGTGCCTGTGACTTACTTGAGTATTGACCTATCTACCAAGGTAATGACATACTGACTCATCATCTACCTGAGTAGTGACCTTTCTACCTTACTACTGACTTTTCTACCTTTTCCATGACCTTTCTACCTTACTACTGACCCACTGACTTATTATCTACGTAAGTACTGACTGACCTGTCTACCTAGGTACTGCCCTCTCTCTGCCTAAGAACTAATTATCTATCTGATTGCCGACTTCTCTACCTGAGCACTGACCTATCTACCTTGATACTGATCTATCTGCTTAAGAACTGAACTACTGATTCATTATCTATCATAGTACTGCTTTGTTTACCTGAATACTGACCTACTGACTTATTATCTACCCAAATGTTGACCTTTCTACCTGAATACCAATCTCGCAGTCTGAGTATTAACCTACTGATTCATTATGTACCTGAATACCAATCTCTCAGTCTGAGTATTAACCTACTGATTCATTATGTACCTGAATACTAACTTACTCATTACTTACAAGAGTACTGACCTACTGACTATGTATCTGCTTGACTACTAACTCATAATATTGACCTGTCTGAGTACTGATCTCCTGACTTATTATTTACCTGAGTATTGACCTACTTACTCGTTATTTTGCTGAGTATTGACTTCCCGATTCAATATCTACCTGACTGTTGGCCTACTGACTCATTATCTCCCTGAATATTGACGTATTCATCGTCTGCCGAACTACTGATTTACCTACCTGGGAACTGACTTTACAACTCACTGTCTCCTTGAATACTGACCCACTGACTCATTATCCTACCAAGTTTTGTCCTACTGTCTCTTTAATTACCTTCTCTCCTACCGACTCATAGTCTTTTTATATTTCTATATCGGAGGCTTCAGTCACGGACAGAAGTCCACATCAAGACCGGGCCTTAATTGAAATATAAAGGGATTATGAAAGAAGAAAAAGAGGAGAGGAGGAAAAGTATTTAAGTGTTGGAGGAAGTAGAAACCTGTCTTTTAAGCTGTGCCACCTGAATATCGACCTACTAACTCCTCTGCCTGACTACTGACTTAACTAACTGAGAATTTACTTTATGGCTCATTATCTACCGGAATTCTAACCCACTGACTCATTACGTAGCTGCTCTCTTATTGACTCATTATCTACCAGATTAATGACCTACTGTCTCATTACCTACCCAACCAATGACTCCAACAGACCAGTCTGGTCGTCTGTCCAGCCGAGCCTGGAATGTATATGTACACATCTTACAGTGGTGGGTCAACTGACAGGTTGGTTGATGTAGTGTAGTTAGAAATATATGGTGAGCCTGGTTCATGGACATCGTGTTTCAGCAGACACATTAGTGAGTCTTTATGAAATTAAAAGGCATGCAGATGGTTCTTTTTAAATGTATATTGTAATTAGATCATGCATAATGCTAGAGAAGGCACATGTTGTAAATGAATCCCGTATTTTGCCAATAAAATCAGAGGGGAGGCAGCCGGGATTCATCATGAAGTTGACCTCATCAAATCAACCACACCTGGCGACTCATGCTGAATATCCCCCCCCCTCCCCTCCCCCATCATTATTTCTACCTCTCATAGGAGTGTTAGCTTTCTACCTGTCGTAGGAAATAAAAATGAATTACCTTTGACACCTTAAGACTAGAGCGAAGACCTAACCTGACCTAACGGAACAAGGTAAGGGGTGTCATCTACATAGACAAATGGGAAGAAAGTAACGTGAAAAACTGAGTGCAAGTATTAGGAGTATGGTCCTTCCACCTGGTTTCGAGACAATCACCTTTCGTCGCTACGGAGCAGACTAAGGACTGCCAAGTTTGAGGTCAGTCGCCCAAGGCGTATAGGAATGATGAGATACTTTTACCGTAGGAAAGAGAAAAAAAGAAGAGATGTAAACGAGAATATATCAACCCGCCCAGCAGGGTGACCTAGAATATGAGGCTATCGGCTCTGTGATATCTTTATAATGTTTAGCAAACGATGGCCCGACCCGTGCCGGGCCCACTACGTGTTACCTTTTCTATAAAAGTTGTTCCCGCGGGCGATAATTGCTTATGGGGAAGAGGTCACCCCGACGTCTCCTCCAGCTGAAAGTTCTTCGCGTTGCTGAGGATATCTCGAGAACTTTGAGAGATAAACCAACATCTGAGGACATATTTATGAAAGTTTGTTTGAATTTTGATTATGCTTTTCGATAGCGCAAGTCTTTTGAAAGCTTTCCTTTCAAACATTTTCAATATATTTCCAGAGAAAGTCATTCGTCTGTTGCTGAGGAGGAAAGATAAAAACATTAAGAATTGATTAGTTTCCCACTATGGCGTACTGACTAAGGGTGAGAGATTGGTCAAGAGCTGAGAAGGAGTTTTTACCAATAGATCACAAACATCAGAGACCTAGAACAGGACAACTTACTTTTAGAATCTATGTAATAATGTTAACTGGTCTCCCCAACTCTAGTGTTTCTTACAGAAGAGTAAGGTGGAGAGGAGGCTGTCTTCCCGCATGGCTCACCCCACCCTGAGTCGAGCAAGTGGATTTCGCACACCCTTGGCGGCCCGTGGACAGCTGTGTAAAAACATATGTTGTTTCATCTGTCCGTCTTTGTGGGGAGGGTCTTGATGCTGCTAGAGGAGGAGTTAGCCTCAGGGCAAGCGTGGTAGGGGAGTTAGCTTCACCACGGGTGTGGTAAGGGGTCAACATTACGGCAGGTTTGATAGGTTAGCCTCCCGGCAGATGTCGTGGGAGTCAGCTTCACGGCTGGTGTGGTAGGGGGTTAACCTCACGGCAGGTGTGGTGGGGTTCAGCACCACGGCAGATATGGTGGTGAGCCAAGGAGACGGTGGGAGAGGAGGCAGCGTGTCTTGATGAGGCAGGTAACATGATACGACCTACTGGCCTTTATAAGGCACCAGCAGGGGTCCAGAGCCGTACTGTCACACACACACACGCTGTTAGCCGAGTAGAAGCGTCAGCCCGGAGGGAGGGAGTGTCATCTTTGAGACAGCGTCAGTCAGACTCACCTGTGCGTCAGCAAGGCCCAGCCCACACCAGCCCCGCTCGTGAGCGGACTGGCAATGGCCTGCGTTATAGCTTTAAAGCTGACTCCCGATACTGGCCCACGGGGGTAGGGGGAAGCTAGTGGTAGGGGTAACCAATTGGTGTGCAGTAGCAAGGTAGTGGTGGGCAGTGGCTGGGTGGTGGTGAGCAGTGGGCAAGAGGTGAGAGATAATAACCTAGTCCTGCTGGCCGTTATGGATGGAGATTATTCAAGAGTTTGAGAGGCAGAAGTGGTAGTGAGGGTACAGTACATACATGGTAAGGACGAGGTAACAGGTGGCCTGATGGTTCATAACGAGGATACTTACTGTAGGACAGTAAGAGTATCTGAAGATCCTAGGACAGGGACACGAGAGTAAAGCAGAAGGCTGCTCCCCCACAACCCCCACCCACCACTCCCCTCCGGCACAACAGCCAGCAGGGAAAAAGCAAAGAAGGAAAACCTTGTCGCATTGAGAGAGAAAACTGACACGAAATGTTACAGGAAAGTCTCGATGGACAACACATCCTGATCTATTTACGGCAGAGGAGGAGGCTTGCATCTGTTAAGGAAAAAATATAGATTGTAATGGTTAAAAGAAATTGGACTGTATTTGAATTATTTTCCTTCGGCTTGTTTACTCATAATCAATATCATGAAAACAATTATCGAGCTCTGATTTAAAGGTAATGACCGTCTGGTGGTAATTCATTCTGGTCTCCTTTATGGCCGAGAAAACCTCAGCCCTTGTGTGTATTGAATCTCGAATTCCATTCCTTTTATTCTTGGTCGTTGTATCTCTGTCTAACGTGAAAAAATTGTCCTGAACTATTTGGTATTCTGAGAACCTAGAAGCCAGTGGCCGGGTGTAGGGTAGTTGGTGAATGATGGGGGAAGTCTCATGGCAGCGTGATAACTTTTACGGAATGTACCAATTTTTTTTATTGAGTCTTTATTTCTGTTACGTCTACAGTAAATTTTTTGTTTCAGATGAATGCTAAAGGCTAAAGATTTGTTTTTTCCTTTTATTTTTTATTTTTTCAAAAAAGATATCGAATGGCCACTAACCTGCCCTGCCCTCACTACCCGGCTGTATATGCCACCATACGACAAATTTCTTCGCTACATGGACACTGCTTCATCGTTCAAGAGACAGACCTAACCAAACTTTTGATCGTACACTGTTCTGAAAACAATAACGAATACATGAATATTTCCTGACCTCTGACTTTATGTATTACAACGTTTTATCACTACACATGAGTCATCGTTGCAATATGTATCTATCTAAATCTCTTATTTTCAAACTAGAATGTTTATTGTGCGTCAAATATCATATCATCAAGAATATACTTTCGTCTTGTAGAAAGTCAATACGGTAGACACCACAATCTTGCAGAGCACCGATGCGACAGTTACTGTAATCCTCCCACCAAAATTGGGAACAGAACATTCAAGTTTGTTCGTAACTAATGGAAACTGAGGCTCAGCAACTACTTTCCCTGGATAGGACTGGGAGAACGGTGATCCCTGGAGCCGGCCGCTCCAGCCACTAACCATCCACACCGAGCTTACCAGAATCTCTGTAACCGCCTTGAGAAGACCTTCGACGGGAATATACCGGGAGGTTTGTTTTATTTGTAGAGGCCCTGGCGTATGCAGGGTCTGGTGTGTGGGCTGATGTACGGAAGGTCTGCTGTGTGTATGGTCTGTTATACAGACGAGGTAGGAGGTACTCATTTCTGGTCTGGTGCCTTGATGGTCTAATGTGTTGCGTGATCGATGTGTGGTCCGTTGTATGAAGAGACTGTTGTCTGCTGGGTCTGAAATGTGTAGGGTGTATTGTATGGTCTAGAGCAGTGGTTCCCAAACTTTTTTCTGCCATTTCCCCCGGCACCTAGTTCAACCATCCAGATTTCCCCCTTCATGTGTACGAGGGAAAGAGTAGTCAAAACACACTGTGACTATTTACTAAT
>JAYMFT010258175.1:0-10806 GCA_038088735.1 Panulirus argus
TCTCTCTCTCTCTCTCTCTCTCTCTCTCTCTCTCTCTCTCTCTTTCTCTCTCTCTCTCTCTCTCTCTCTCTCGTAAGCCTACGCTTTATATAGAGTCACAGCTCCTGACGGTAGCGTTAAGAAACGGACTAAGGTCCTCCCTCATTATTTCACACCTACTCTCTAGCTGTCGTGTGCATGCATCGAGATCACAGCTCCCCCTCATCCACAGCCAAGACCTACAGACTTTCCTGTGGTTTCACCTGACCACACCATATTCCTTGCCAAGAAAACGGAACGATGCACAGTCCAGGATTTTTCTTTTGGGGAGAAAGGTCAACCAAAGGAATACAGCGAGTCCGACCTTGTTCTTCACTTTCTTTGTTCCACGTATTGATAGATCCGTCCTAACAAGCTGGGTGACACACAGGTAACAAGCGTGTCCGGAGTCTACTGGCAGCCCGTTACTAATCAGGGTACCATGTTACTCCTGTCACCTGCAAGGGTGTCATGTTAATGGTGTCACCCTCTGTTTAGGCGCTATGTTAATGCTGTCACACTCTGTTAGGGTGCTATATTAATGCTGTCACCCTCTGTTTGGGTGCCATGTTAATGCTGTCACCCTCTGTTTGGGTGTCATGTTACTACCGTCACCTGATAAGGCGCCATGTTACTTCTGTCACCTCCTACGGTTCCATGAGGTCAGTGTTTGATATAGAGATGAATAAACAATCTTTTCCTTAACCCTAGCAACTGTGTACAGCTTGTCTCCTGCCCGTCATGATAACAACGTTAACATATGTCCTAGCGACCGGTGGGCAACGACGTCTTGCACTTCCTGTGTGATTAAATGGGGTATGCGACCATCGTCATAAGGGAAGCTTCACATTATGCTGTGAGTGGAGCAAATGTCAGATTATACAGGGTATATGTATACATACCAACCTGTCGTTATTTGTTCTGTAAAGAAATGCAGCCTTGACTTTTGAGGCATAACGAACTTTGTATCTTTGTTATGATCAGAGTATTACAAACAGGTTGGCCTCATCAACTCTAATAACAGACGTGGTAATTATCTTTAATGGTATGGCAGTTAGTAGAATCCATCTGACTAGCTTATGAGTTTCTTCATTAATCATTCTGGTTTTTTATTTCTTAATTACGTAATCTCAGGACCCCTTTTGCGGGGCTCATGCAACTTTAAGGCTGCGCTACAAACAATAGCAGGGAAAGGATAAAGTCCTTTTAGGAATGAGAAGCTCTTGGAGAAATTTTTATTACTTTTCGTCCACTGACGATGTTACAAACTCGCCGAAGATGTCTCCACTCGCGATGTAACCACATGCAGGCAGAGTTCGGTAACACAATTCTGATCTCAGTTCGCTATATGTGCTGAAATGCATTGCACATCGTTCTTGCAACTAGTGTATGTATGTGTGTGTGTGTGTGTGTGTGTGTGTGTGTGTGATTATCATTTGTATGTTACGGGGAGGAAGTTTTATATTCGTGTTGCCTCGTCTCTTTACCATTTATAAATGAACCATACTTTTACTCCCATATGTGTGTGTGTGTGTGTGTGTGTGTGTGTGTGTGTGTGTTTTATAACGTTACCGTACGTATAACGTTCTTACAGGTAAGTATAATTCATTATCACCCCAGGACCAAAAGGTATGAAGAACATATAAATCTTGAAATAAATATGAAGTGATTTTTTTCTTCCATATTAAAGTGACCACCACAATCAGTAATCCCGTTGCAGCTCTGGTCTGTTAATTCATGTTGAGTGAATGTGGGTTGTGTGAACATCCACTTCGGGAAGATGTCTCAAGTCAGTAGTATGTGTGTGTGTGTGTGTGTGTGTACAGAGCGTGGAGTGAGGTGGCAGGAACCTCCCGACTTATGCGAGGCTGTTCGCCTGTAGCTGTGAGTCGTCGGAAAGCAGACAATCCCGACCCATTCTGAAACGTGACGATCCCTCCTCGCTCAAGAATAGAAGAAGAAAGAATTAAAACCGCCCCGCCACACACACACACTTCACTTTACTTTTTGGATTAATTTCCTTTCTTGGACTATAGAGACATGTTTTTCTTTTTCTCTTCTAGTGTGTGACGGATCATACCGACCAACATGATATCTTTTGTTTGCTGAGGGAGGGAAGATTAATGGACGAGTGTCAGGCTAATTAATGTGTGTATATAAATGGCATTATGGTCGTGGGCGTTCCGAGCCCCATAGCTGTGATATAGGGAGAAACTTTTCAGTATAGCATGAAAGTATGTAGATATTTTCTATATTATTTTATAGAAATATGTATACTATTTCAATACCTTTTCACTACAGGAAATCATAAGTAGCATTGTTACTCCACGATCGCCGCCACCGTCTCACATCACTCCTCCCCTGCACTACCGACCTTTACTACTTTTTCCTTAGTCAACCCATTTTCCTTATCTTCGCCTCTCTGACCCATTCATTATTCTGGTATTGCATTAAACAATTAACCAGTTGAAATACCTACGTGATATTGCAGAAATAAAGAAAAATTGTGTTTTAAGGGTTACATGTTACCAGAAAAGTCCACGCTGATAACTTAGGAGTGACGTAACAGACGCCGCAGTTCCTGTTGGTTAACTTGGCAGCGAAGTCAGTCAGTGTAGTCAACGCCTTGGTTGAAGGAGAAATAATTTTGCAGTATAGTATACTTACCAGTTGCTTGGCCAGCGATTCTATCTATTTCCATCAACAGTTGGTGATCATTACGATGAAATGAGAATTTCAATGATTATTTAATGGACTCAAACTTTCTCATAAGTTGAACTATGCATCATGTACACATTGAGCTGTAATTATCTAAAACAAAGCTTCAAACTTAATATCAAGAGCCATCTCTTCCGTAAAGGAATAAGCGAGAGAAAGTATGCCTCGATAATCACTCACACGGCAAACTAATACATACATTGTCTTATCTTGTAAACCACACGAAAATTCTAACCTGTTAAATGTGAGAATACAGTTTATAAAGGTTTAATCTTCACTATTTTCACTGCAGTAAACCTGTCTTTAAATCCACGTTCGATAATGAATGGTGAGAAAATCAGTGTCCACATAAAAGATAAATGAAACCTTAAGTAAGAGTGAGATAGTGACTGGCCAGCCGTACGACCAAATCTGGTGCTGCATCCGTACCGCTATGTAAACTCTCGCCACAATTCCTTGGCAGCAGCTGTAGCACTGAGTATCCCAACATCAGTGTCTAGGACTTAGAACAAGAGCTGGAATTTTGATGTCACTCACTGGTAACGTTACAGAAAAGTAGTTGTTTAGATATAAGCAGTTTTATCAATTGTTGGTTTACAGTAGATGTAGATAACTCACTCGTAAGTTTTCTCGGAAAGACAATAAACATGAAATCAGCGTAAGAAGTGAAAATTGTGAAGTTAATATTGATGAATCGTGAGATCAAATACGACACTTGCTGTTCACTCTTCGAATGTTTGCTCACACAACATTCCATTGTTGCTTTATATTCTGATCGTGGCTATATTAACAAAGGTCATGGTTACGAACACAAGCGCTGGGGCTTCCTGTTGAAGTAAATGTGTTCATTCATTTCTTTCTTCTGTCATTCAAAGCCCTAACTTCATCATGGACTTCACTTCTATCCGTTACTGGATTTATAAGGAAAAAATAGGAAATGTTGTTATGAAATAAAGCATTAGCATTTCCTAGCGAGTTGTTTGAATCCTAGGATATTGTTAGGGTGCTACATATTAATAAATTAATATATTACCTATATTCACATTTGAGGATGGCTTGGTTGTCTGGAATATGGTATCAAGCAACAGGATGGCACAGCCATCACATTATTTTCGTGAAAATGATACTTGATAATTGTACAGTGAGGATCGTCAACTGTTTCAACGCAGAGAAATTAACACGTCTCTCTTCAAAGATTCCTTGGATAAAGTTTCGTTGATTTTATATCGCATGAACTCACAACTCACTAAAGTGACGTTGCTCTGCATCTCTTTTACCTGTGTATTCTTGTAGTTAAAGTAAACGTGAGTAGAATTCGAAGTGAATAGTCAGAGGCTGATGAATATGCACTATTTTCGACTAACATTAAGATTATGACGAAGTTCATATATGTAAAGTCACGGTCCGACAAGTAAATCACTCATTGTGTACACAACCACCATGAAAGAAAAACAGTAACTAACTGTTTGGTATGTTTCAATGACTGCTCCTGTGACATGACACTAGGTAGATGGTGAAGAAGAGATTCCCTATGTGGGTTCAGGGGTGTAAGTGGCCATCACAGCTCCACTCACTCATTGTAGGTCCATTAGCAGGACCCTGCTCGACACTCCCGTCACAACTCTAATACGACAGCAGAACTGCCAACACTGCCAGGCACACTTACCGGGAGGGTGGACTATGTAAGTTGAAAAATTGATGACAAACTTATTCAGTGTCTCATCTTGGTATCCCATTTAACGCAGCCACTGTACAAAAGCTTTCACTGACATATGAAAATGGTCGGAGCTCTCAGAGTTGTGGTAGGGTACAACACTAATTATGGTGCTAACGTTTGAATGTTTAAAATGATGTACTTGGCATATACAAAGTCTTTGATAGCTACTTAAGTATCAACTTTAGTCCTTCGTAACATTAGAGGCATTATTATACTTCAAATTTTGCAAAATAAAGCCCTAAGAATGATAGCTGCACCAAGGCCACTAAAGTAGATGATGCCTTAGACAAATTTGTATTCGATTAAAAAAAACTGTTGAACAATGCATTGGAATGTCAGTTATTAGGCTAAGATTGTAATGATGAAGGAGCTATTGCTACTGGATCAAGGCTAAGCTGTAGGTCTACTGGGGCTTTACCTTATTGACAGAGGTTCACCCTATGAATTGGTTTGTGGTGAGACATATAGATACCCAATGGAGCACTATATGAAAAAAAAAATTGTATGGAGCACTATATGAAAGAAAAAATTGTACACAGCAGGGATTGGCCCAAACAAACCCTGGAAGCAATGGCTCAACACTGTCATTTAAAAAGCAATATCTGAAATGCAGATACAGGATCCACTTCACTGCGTCAAGCAAATGAGCTAATTGTATGTAAGGATTGAAAGTTCTGTAGCGGATCAACTATGTAACAACTTCGTTATAATCATCTACACACTGGGGTCTGATAAAGACCCTTTCTGACCTCTTTAATCTTTTAGCGCTTCCGCGCACAGGATAAACATGGGGTGCACCATGAGCAAGCCTCTAATCCCGGCAAATTATTATAGATTACGACAATGTACTCTTTTCAGTCCTCTGACGATGATATATTCTTGTCGATGGACTTTCCGCTCTCGGTGTTACTTGTCACCTGTAGGAAGAGTCCGTAATCATCGAAAGGAAATGATAAAATTAATACTTAGTATGAAAGTTATTCAGTATGATAAGTTTGGATATCCAAAAAGATATGAAAAATATCACTCTCATCAACAGATTGCAGGCCAGACAATCTTATCCTACCTACCCTTTATAGAAAAGGAGTACTCTTTCTTCCCTCCAGTTAACCGAGTGCAAACAAACCGATACGAGGTTTGTTCTCGTATCATTACATGAGTTTATGTGTTGCTGTTGATGTTGTACGGGGAGGAGGAGCCTGCCTACCTCTGTCTCCTCCTTCAGCCTCGTGCCTCACGCTCCGCCCACCATGACGTCACAGTTTCCCTCTCTCTTATACGCTCATAGAAATTTAGAAAACTTCTCTACAAGGGATGACTGATCCATCCAGTGGCATTCTTTCGAGAGATCAGTCGAAAACTCAAGACGAAATGGTGATGTTTGGGATTGATCCACACCCATAGCCTATTGCCTAAATATGGTATAGTTCTACTTTTTTACCAGGAGCTGATAAAGGAGGTTGACCGACAGTGATCCAAATATTTAATGTTATCATACCCCGAACTGAGTGGTCGATTCAACATCAATTTCCCGTTGTTATTTGCACTACTTATTTATTGAACCAGGGTCGGAGGAAATCGTGGAAAGGTCTGTGGGGCCTGGTTGTGAATGGGAGCTGTGGTTTCAGCGCATTATAAATGGCAGCGAAAGTGTGGATGTGAGGGAATGAGACCATTTCTTCGTTTGCTCGTGGCGCAAACTTACCGTCTTTTGAAAGTTATTGCAAGTAAGAACCATGACGCAATGAGCGTATGCGTCTTTAATAATTTTCAACAGAAGAAGGCGCTCCTGACTTTTAGATCGGCTGCTATGATCTGACGGACTAAAAACAGGGATGAAGGGAGAGTGACTGTTTAAAGACAGCCGCCCTCACCACGATAAGGCCAAGCGAATAGGTAACAACAGCGTAAAACTAAATTCCTGTACAACGCATGTTGATGATAACATAATTACCTTTTAAAGAAAGGCAACTGGATCGAATCCCTTGACGAAAAAGCATGTCAAAAAAATCTTAACATCAACAAAGTGCACAAATGCAGCAACGGAATCAGGTTATGAAGGAGTGGAGATAAACCCCCTGACGAAGAGGTTATTAATATCCCAGATTGAAGGTAAGCGTAGGAGCAATCGTAAGCCATGATCAAGCGCAGAACACCTCACAACACTTGCATCCAGACGGAAGCCTCGTGTAGATGCAGCTCCAGTCTCGCGCCATCCAGCAGCAGCAGCCCTCCCGTTGGATCAACAACAGATCACTAAACCACAGCTACAGTAAACAATGCACATTCCTCATCAACCAGCATAGTCGGTTCAGCCACTTCTGCTTCAGTTAGGACGGGTTCAAGATCGGAATGCGCAGGGACTTGGACGGAAAATCCTCCTTCTGCGGGAGGTAATGAAAAGGGACGGAACAGATGTGCGTACTCTTTACGCGAGACGCGCCAAAGGGGAACTGACCTGTGTGGAAGACAGTGTCGACCGATCTACCGCTAACCTCAGGGATGGTGCCTTCAGCTTGGTGTCTACTACTGGCTGTGCAACATCCAGTGCAAAAAGCGAAGGAGTAGCAGGAGGAGGTGGAAAACAGGGATGGAAGCAGAAAGCCACCGATCTAGAGGAACTGGTTTTGACAATAACGAGCAATGAACTATCTGGACGAGCCTTTGACTCGTAAGTCAATGAATATTTGAATCATGAACCTCTTTAATTAAGAGGTAAACAAGGATAACAAAAGAGAGTGAACAGGTAAACAAGGATAACAAAAAAGAAAGAGAACAGTCAGCAATGCTAAATATGAACACTGATGTAACATGAGCCAAAAGAGGGTAGCACATTCTGAAGGAAAGACTCAGAAGCGATCCGATCCACAAATTCTGTCGATAAATTAGATTAGTTAACGAGAAGAACGAAGCAACTGGTTATAAAAATGGAAGGAACGAGGAAATCGAAAACGTACTTCGAAAGGGAACCTGCTTTACCGAAAGGATGAAGGTTGACTCACTCTGAAAAGCGAGGATGGTTGGCATTGCTGTGAAGACAGTACAAGCACTTCGCGTCCCTTCTTCAGGAAGGGGCGTGAAACGCTAAAGAGGTCCTAGATTACAAACGTGGGAATGGGAGCGATGAAATACTTTCACCAAAAAGAGTTTTCAAAGAGTTGGAAAGTGCACTAAAGTATCGGCAGCTTCTTTATGATCTTTATTTAGCTCTCGAATTTCTCTCAGGGCGACGAGTAGTTAGCCTAGGCAAAGAGACATGTACGTAAGGGAGTAGAAAGGCATCAAGTCTATCTCCTTGGTACAAGGAGAAGTTCCACATAAAGTATGTATGGCTGGAAATGGTTACTGAAGTTATTGAACGTGTGCAATAATTGGTCTTGTATCTCAGGTGCTGTAACTAAGAACAAAAATCCTGAAGGTAAAATATGATCCATGTTGCCGATTTTGTGGAAAGATACACCCACTCCTAGCAAGTATGTGTCCAAGATCAGGGCTGGTGAGAAGAGAAGGCAGCAACTCGTCCCTGTAGCTGTCGGGGTGGTGTAGCATGAGTTCTTAACTGAGGGCTCTTCAAATGCAGGAGGATGAATGGTATGTGTCAACGGGTGGAAGGTGGATGTACTGGTGGAAGGCATTCGACGAGGTCGCCCTGATCATTGCAACTGTGGGCGAGGAGACCGAACTTGCAGCAAGCCTGTAGGACATGAGACAGGAAGTGGAGAACCCGGAAACCGACTTTCCCACATTGATGAAGGGGAGAACTGGGATTAAGGCAGCAAATGGGAAAGTGGAGAAAAATTTGGTCAATAACACCTTTCTGAATCAGGGAAGAATATGATGAAACACCAGCTGATGTTGATTATGGCAAAGGAGAAATGTGTTCACATGAATGTTTCATTACAAACGTTTTTTCGTTTCCTGCTGGAGCAAACGACTGAAATTTCGATGAAAAATCCGGGCTAGGCTCCTTTCTTTGCTATTCTTTTGGATAGTGATCATATATAAGGGGAGAATTTTTAGCCCTACCAGATTTATACAATCCGGAAAAGGCGCAATACTACTGTAAAATGTCTCTTAATATCATTATATCGTAATTCATTTCTGACTCAAACGATTTCGTTACTGTCAAAAATCTACACCCACAAGAACATTGTTAAGCGAGTCAGGACGGAACGATACGGTATTCGGTGTACCGAAAAGGAATGGAAACAGTCTGAGCGCAACCGCTAAATAACTTTAACCAATTCTTTATTTATTCGTAATTATTGGTCTGAAAGAAATAACATTTTAGAGTCAAAACATGTTTTGGGGTTGTCTGATATGATTTATTAACTCTGAATAACATGATTCTGATATGTTATATGCAATTTTAGAATGATAAAAATAAAGAAAATTCCAACGTTGGCACAATTTCTCAGAGTCCTTACCCATCGTTCTCTCCTACATTCTCTGACCCCCTACTGTTCTATTTTTGTGAATTCACCTAAGTACAAGAACAATCTACGACGATTTGATAACTTTAATACGTCGAAAAAGAAAATGCAGAATTCCTTTAATGTTGAGGAAATTCCGGTACCTTCGAGATTTTGAGCTTGAATTCTCAAATGACGCAGACGACGCAAGCCTCGGTCTATCTGCTATACGAACCCTCAAGCGTTTTGTATAAATTGCTGACACACAAACGTGGTTGTCAACATAAGTTTGGTCGCGGGTCCATCTGGGTGGTGCAGTCATGTGTGTTATTGCGGTGTTGCCTGTCACCTTCACGTTTCAGCAGTTCCTTGTGTTATATCATGGAACACAACTTATACCATCATGTCATAACCTTAGGACACGGCAGTTTTTTAGTTGTTGTACGAAGAAAAAGTTATTGTCTCGAGTGCATTTCTCTCCTCCAGAGACGGCATAACGCACAGCTAGTTTTCGAGTAATGATAATGCCAGATGCTTCGGGTATTATTGTAGGGGTACCTTGTGACAGTACTAGGATCCCGATTCCTCTATCAAGGAATAAGGTATTGAAACAACTGAATTATCATATATGAACAAGGTAAACTCAGGATGTGTATATACACGCTAATACTTTTAAAACCAGAATCCTTTTATATCCGGGTCGAGTGGGAAGGGATAAGACGGATTATGTTTATTTACTCAACCTTACATAGCGCGGTTTCCGATGGCAAGTTCCTTGTATATATATTTTCCCCGCACGATCATCTTACGTGTTCTTCGTTAATATTTCAGGATATTTGGCTTTCTAAATCTGGGATCATCTTTTCGTGCTGAGGTTGATCAATTTATCGGTGCGGGCGGGTGTTGCTGCGTATTTTCGGTTGACCTGTTGGGAATGAATGGAGCGGCAGCGGGGCCCGAGACTTCCTTCTGCTGGCCACGGAGCCCCAGGTGTGGACACCCACCCCTTGCCATTTTCGTTTTACTGCTCTCCGGTCGTTTCATATCCTCAGAGATATATTCTCATAACTCTTTCCAGTCAATTCATACCATAGTTTGGGTATTGATTCGCGTGCGAGTGATTTATGTGATATAAATTGGTTTTAGAATTTTACTTTCATTACGCATTCGGCAACTCGAGGCCAGGTGGATCGGCGCAGGGTGTAGGTTTGGTGGGGGTGGGTTGAGGGTTAAGTATGGAGCCCATCTTTTGATCTACCTCGTTGATTATGAAACCTTGTTCCGTTCACATTTTGCAGCAAGGATTTGTTTCCTTTATATATGTACTTCGAGGTTAAAGGGATGTGCAGGAAGGTAAAGATGACGAGATGAGAGAAAATGGTTAATACAGTTCCCTGGCGACACCTGGTAAGAGCTGTATAGCCTCCAGGTATCGGTCTAAGCTTGAGGAATTCAGTGGGGTCAAAGCCATCTTACAGAGTGGGAGTGTGCTGCTCTAGGAAACCAACCATGTCCTCTTGAAGTGAACCAAATTGAGCGAGATCTGTGGATACTTAAGTGGAGATAGTGTTTGCACGTGCGTCAGTGGGATATGTACTAAGTGCGAGTTGCGTGCCGCCCGACGACCCGGAGTTAAGGAGAACCTGGACACTCCTACTCGTACCCGACAGGTAGGTTAGGCTTTAGTCCTGACAGGTTGACCCTGGTGTTTCCCAGCAATGGATGGCAGCTGTGCCCTGCTTTCACAGTCCCTACTTTTTTTTAATTCACAGTTCTTGTACTTATAAGCAGTGGGTACTATTTAACGGTTGGTAAATAAAGAGTGTGAAGAGCGCGGCGACTGGATACGCTTCCGTGGCCTAAGCTAAACTTATCGTAACCTTTAATTGTTTAAGGAAGAACATCCCGATCGCGCTTTACGTCAAATAATGACTATATATA
>JAYMFT010258186.1:0-10806 GCA_038088735.1 Panulirus argus
CCCGGGGGGCGGGGTGGCATCAGGAGTGGATGGGGGCGAGCAAGTCTAAATATGTACATATGTGTATGTGTATGTGTGTATATATGCATATGTTGATAAATATATATATATATGTACGGTGCATATGTATGCATGTATGTATATGTGTGTATGCGGGGAGATTTTTTTTTTTTTCTTCGTCTGTTTCCTAGCGCTACCTCGCTGACGCGGGAAACAGCGATCAAGTATAATAAAATATAATAATAAATGAATATATATATATATATATATATATTGCAGAAGATCACAGTAATGCACGTGATCTAGTAGATGCTTATAATCCATGGGAAAAGGAAACACGATAATTTCCCAAGTGCATTTTCGTGTAAGGATCACCTCATCAGGGGAGATACAGTTAAGAGAAATGTAACAGTCAGTTGATATATAAGGAAGAGATGTAGCTAGGACGCCATTGGTAAACGAGCATTTCTCAAATGGTGGTGCTAGTTTTGTTGCATTAGAGTCTGGCAACATGTGTGCCATAAGATTTTCATTATGTGGACAAGAAAGGGAACTGTTTACAAATTTTATCTACAATATAGCTATCCTGTTTGTATAGACCTTTACTCATATTGTTACAATTCTTTGTGCATTCAATTATAGAAGATTCAATGATATTTCTTGTGGTAAAGGAGGTAGAATGAATATCTGAGTTGCCATTACTCCAGTCAACACAATGATCATAATTTTTAACATGATTAAACAAGGCATTTGATTCTTGTACTGTTCTTATACTATACAGGTAGTCGTCGACTTACGACTGCGATCAGTTCTGACAGACCAGTTGTAAGTCGATCTGGTCATAAGTCGATCTGGTCGTAAGTTGACCTATGTCATGATTAATAGGTATATTATACAGTTTAATGATATTATATAATCATCTTTGTCATATTTTTTGAACATTTTCTTTTCTCATAATTGTTATAACCATTGTATCACCATTGTCTTAGTAGTTATTATCTTTCAACACATTCTTCACAGTTTTGTTTTGTTTTTATTATAACCCAAAACTGTCGTATGGAAGTGGTTGTAAATGCGGTCAGTCGTAAGTCGATGACTACCTGTATTCATAAAGATCCTTACCAGTCGGCCCAACAGAAAGCATATAAGATTTTTTACATTGTACTTTATAAACACAGCCCACAGAACTTTCTAGTGAGTTCCTGATTAAGATATTCTTTATAGTATTTTTGTTGCTGAAGGAATCATTTACATTAAAGGATTTAATCAACCTCGGAAGTAAAGCAAAATTATCACAAAAATGGAGAACTAAAAGATTCTTGGTGTCATGGGAAGCTTTGGGTTTAACCCTGTAAGATTATTCTTTTGCCAACTTAAAGGATATATCAATGAAAGATCTAGGATTCTTTAACTTGGATCCAATAGAATATATCTCCTCAGACTTATCATCAATAAACCCTGGACTTCATGGATATATGTAATGCCCTAAGGAACATAGACTGGAATGACAATAATTAAACTCTGTCATGTTGAGCTGAGTAATAATGGATATATGAGCAAACATTGGTAGGATTTTTCGTATATGCTAAACTTCAACATATTTCCATCCCTGTGGATCATGCAATCAAAAAATAGTAAATTGACGGAAGGTGCTAATTGTTAAGCAAAGGGAAAAATTGTTTGTAAATTTTCATTTGTTGGTCAAACGCAAAGAACATCATCCACATACCTAAACCAAATTGGATTAGAGAGTAAGATATCCCTTAGTAATTTTGTTTCAAAGAATTCCATGTAAAGAGTACTTAATACTTGTGAAAGAGGGTTACCCATTGCCATACCAAATTTCTGAGCATGATATTCTCCATTAAATTGAAATACACAGTCTTTTACACTTAGTTTTATCAATTCAATAAAAACAGACTTTGAAACAGGTAAATCAATAATATCCAAGACATCAGCCAAATATTCTTAGAGGTCATCAACTGGAACTTTTGTGAACAAAGATGAAACATCAGAACTAACCAGTTTGAAATCAAAATCACTATTGATATCATTAAGCTTGTTAACTAAATTTGCATTGTTTGTGATATTAGAATTTGATATCTTACCCACTAATAGGCTTAATAAAGATACTAACCATTTAACAATTTATATGTGATGAAGCCCACTGGACTCACTAGGGTCTTGCTGGAAAATTTGGCTTATGTGTTTTGATTAAGTCCAGACATATATGGCAATGAAGGTGACAAAGATGAAAAAAATTTAATGAGAGAATCATTACCTTTCAACAACAACTTCGTTTCTTTATTAAAGTGAGAATAAAGTGCTTCTAAGGGATTCTTACTGAATTTAAAGTATGTTTTATCATAACTTGAAAGATCATTCATTTTCGATAGATAATTTCCTTTGTTCATAATCACAGATGTGTTAGCTTTATCTGCTTTAGTAATATGTATATCATTATCTTTTTTCAAATTGTTAATAGCACTTATAAACCTTTTTGGATAATTAAGAATCACTGATTTTGACAAATTGGCATGCACTAAACCTTCATGAATGTTAATATCATCATTAGATAATTTAATGTACTTTTCTAAATTACAGAATGACCTTGTAATATCAACACAGTTGACTTCCATGTTAGAGAACACAAGACTTAATCCATAGCCTAAGTCATACAAAGAATCCTTGTCCAAACAAGGATTCTTTGTATTCATAGGCTACACCTATAGTGAGTTCAATGGGCTCCATCACATATGAATTGTCATAGTGGTTAGTGTCTTTATTAAGCACATTACTGGGTAAGATATCAAATTCTAGTATCATGAACAATGTAGGTTTAGTTAACAAGCTTAATGATATCAATAGTGATAATGATTTCAAATGGATTAGTGCTGATGTTTCATCTTTGTTCATAAAAGTTCCAGTTGATGACCTCTTAGAATATTGGTTGATATCTTGGATAATATTGATTTACCTGTTTCAAAGTCTGTTTTTATTGAATTGATAAAATCTTGTATAGAAGACTGTATTTCAATTTAATGGAGAATATCATGCTCAGAAATTTGGTATGGCAATGGGTAACACTCTTTCACCAGTATTAAGTAATCTTTGCATGGAATTCTTTGAAACAAAATTACTAAGGGATATCTTACCCTCAAATGCAATTTGATTTAGGTATGTAGATAATGTTCTTTGTGTTTGTCCAACAAATGATAATTTAAAAACATTTCTCCCTTTACTTAACAATTCAGTACCTTCTGTCAACTTACTGTAGAAGTTAAAAAAATGGTATGTTACCATCTTTTGATTGCATGATCCACAGGGATAGAAATATGTTAAAGTTTAGCATATACAAAAAAACCTAGCAGTGTTTGCTCATATATCCATTATTACTCAGCTCAAAATGACAGAGTTAAATTATCATCATTCCAATCTGTGTTCCTTAGGGAACATAGTTTATTGATAATGAGTTTGAGAAGATATATTCTATTGGATACAAATTAAAGTTGACATCAAGAATCCCTTAGTTCTCCATTGTAGTGATGATTTCACTTTACTTCCCAGTTTGCTTAAATTGTTTAATGTAAATGTTGCCTTCAGCAACAACAATTAATATAATGAATATCTTAATCAGGAACTCACCAGAAAGTTCTGTGGGCTGTGTTTATAGAGTGCCATGTAAAAACTGTAATATGTTTTATGTTGGGCAGACTGGTAAGGATCTTATTGTTAAACTTAAGCAAAATGAATATAGTATACGAATAGGACAAGAATCAAATGCTTTGTTTAATTATATTAAAAATTATTATCATTGTACTGACTGGAGTAATAGCAATTCAGTTATTCATTCTAACTCCTTTACCAGAAGAAATATCATTGAATCTTCTATTATTAAGTACACAAAGATTTGTAACATTAATATTAGTGATGTTCTATACAAACAGGATAGCTTTGTTGTAGATAAAATTTGTAAACAGTTCCCTTTCTTGTCCTCTCAAATAGCTCATTTTGTATACTGGATTCTTGACCTGTGTGACTCATTCAATGTCCATATTTTGGCTGCATAGGTTGGGGTTGGGAGGACTGTGTTATCTCTTAGTCCTTTCTTCATTTCCATACTTACACCTCTACCCTTCATTATCCTATTAAGGTACCCCAATGACTTTTCTACCCTGTACTACTCTCTCCCTTCTCTTACTTCCATATCACCAAACATACCCAAGATAATTCCTAAATACTTATATTCTCACACCTCTTCCAGTTTTTCAAAATCTCCTTTCAAACACCATTACTTTACTTTTACTCGCATTTACCTTAAACTTCCTGCACATACACACATCACGGAACACGCTTACAACCTTCAGCAACTCCTCTTCACTTTCAGCAAACAACACAAGATCATCCACAAACAGGCTTGTTATTAGCCACCATACCTCACCACTCTATGCATCCTCTTTCTCTAATTTTGCTTTCACCTCTCTTATCATTCTGTCCATATGTATGTTAAAAAGTCATGGTGACATTACACAGCTCTGCCTTACATCCACATGTATATTGAAACTTTTGCTCAACTCTGCATCTACTTTCACACGTGCAGAAGGCTTTCACACCATCAAATAGCTGTTCCTCTTCCTCATATATCCTTAACACATTCCCCTCAACTCTGTCATATGCTTTCTGTAGATCGATCCATAAAAGTTGCTTACAGCTTCTTGCCTTTTTCTGGATACTTTTCCATCATTATTTTCATCACAAAAATCTGATTTGCACGCTCCCTACGTTTCCTTAAACCCTCTTGCTTGTCACTTACTCTGCATTCAGTCACTTCCATCACTTTATCAGTCAGCACTCTTGCATATACATTTCTTGGTATACTAAGAAGACTTATCTCCTTATAATTGCTACATAAAGGAACAATGATAGCTTTCACTAATGCTCAGGCACAACGATCTATTTCCATGCTAAATTCCACATCAAATGCATCCATTCTATCACAGCTTTTCTCCTCCATACCTCAACATTTCAGCCATAGTCCTATCCACTCCAGATGCCTTTCTTACCTATAACCTCATTATTGCTCTGTATTACCTCCCTTCTTGATGTGGGCCCTTGCACTTGCATCCTTTTCCTTCCATCCTCCATACTCTTGCATGTAACAACTGCTGTCTAACATTCTCCCACATTCATCAGTTCTTCAAATTACCTTTTCTATCTTCTTTTCACTTCATCCTTTTGATTCAGTAACTACCTTTTCTAACTTCTCACTTTAACATTTTCACTGTTGTATCTCACATAAACATTTCCACTCTTACATCCACCTCTTTCCCTTTCAACTCCTTCTAGTACAATTTCTTATTTTCTCTAAATATTTCACTCAACTTTTTTCCCAAAACTTCATCTACTTTTTCTTTGCTCTCCTCATCCAACCCCCATGCATTTCCACTTATACCTCACAGCCTTGAGTCCTACTTCTAATTCCACAACCTTTAAGAGTCTGCCTCAAAACATTTTATATACCTCATTCATACCTGACTGCATCCCTATATTTATACATTTCCATCTAAACTTTTATTCATCGTTATTTCATACTACTCCTTGCATTCTTTCAGATTCATCTTCTCACTTGCCAACACTCTTACTTCTTCATTCTTCCTAGCACAATACTTCCACTTCTCCCTGATCCTCACCACCACATGCAATGCAAAATGGTCAGAATCTTCAAAGAATCCTCTTGCAATTCTAGCATCCAGCCTGACCTTTCTCAGTCTTTCAGCCTCAGCCACATAGTCAATCAAACACTTTTGCTCTTCTTTTCCATCATTTCTCATGCATGTATACCTATGGATCATCATGTGCTAAAAAAAGGTTTCAGCAAGTAATAAACCCTTCTCAGCACAGACATCCTCAAGATAATTTCCATTCTGATTTACCACAGGCACCCCACCATTTACCAACTGTCTTGCCAATTTTATCACATCCCACCCATGGATTCATATCACCCATTACAACCACCTTTCTCCTTTGCAAAACCATTTTTACACTTATTCAAATTTCTCCAGACATGCATCATTTCATCCTTATCTTGCAGTCTTCATGTTCACAGGTGCATAAACACATACTCATGCATACTTCACAATTCCAATCTTTCCTTTCACCCACACTATTCTTGAGCCATTCCATCAATATTCTGTAACACCCTCCCATAGTCTCGATGATAGTACAATTGAACAACCTTCTTTCTCTAATCCCAGACAATTTTCATTCATTCCTTTCCATACCCCTTCTCCTTCCATGTCCTCCCACAACTTGCATTCATTTCCATTTTCACCCTAGCCAAGGATATGGGTTTCCCCAGTCACAGCACATCCAAACTATAGCTTTTAAATTTTTCCACAAGCTCCCTCCTTTTACTCTCACCAGTCATCCCATTCACATGTGGAGCCATCACCCTCAATCTCTCATCTCTTTTACTACTTGGCACTTCTAAGCTTTTTGTGCCTCACCCTAGACAGGCCACTTACGGAGAACACTAGCGCAGTGTATCCCAGAGGCATTGGGCTCTCATATTGTTCGAAAAACTAAAACCCCAGCCCACCTCAAGTGTTTGTTTTTAAAAAAAACTACTATTTCCTTGATGGAGTTGGGCAACACCTCCCAATTCTGTTCCACCCCTAAGGGTGTAATATCGAAGCCATGATGGGAAGGCAGGATGAGATTTGGGTACCCCAGAAAACTAGAGTATTCCCTTGAGGCACTGAAATTCAAAACTTTTCCCATAAGTAGAGTAAGCAGAATGTTAAGAAGGCAATGGGGGAAGCAAAGAAAGAGTAGATGAAGATTTTTGAAGATAGTTGAGTGAAAAGTTTAGGGAGAATAAGAAATTGTACTGTAAGGATGTAAGAGTGGTACTGTTAACATGAAAAGTAAGGAAAGGGAGTTGCTAAATCAAAATGAGGAAGTGCAAGGAAGATGGAAAGAGCATTTTGGAGAACTGATGAATGTGGGAGAAGGTAAGGCAGTAATTTTTTATATGCATGGGTATGGAGGATAGAAGGAAAAGGATACAAGCATAGGGGCTTATAGCAAGATGTCACTGTGGCTTTCTAAGATACATATGGATGGAGTGGTAAGAGAGATGAAAGCAAAACTTGGGAAAACAGGTGTAGAAATGTGGTAGTAAGGTATGACGGCTAGTGACAAGCCAGTTTGCGGATGATACTGTGTTGTTTGCTAGGAATGAAGGGGAGGTACAGAAGGTGTTTTATGATGTTTGTAAGTGTCGGTGATTGAAGGTAGATGTGAGTAAAAGTAAAGTAATGTTGTATGAATGGAAACAGAGCAAAAATATAGATTTGGAAAGCCCTGTAGAGTGAGAGGAGATGTGGGGAAAGAAAGAGTGGAAGAGGTGAAAGAATTGAAGTATTTGGGGCTATCTTTGGTAAGTCTGGTGATATAGAAGAAGAGATAAGGGAGAGAGTGGTATATAGAAGAAGAATCATTGTTGTAAGAGGTGTAAGTATGGAAATTAAGAAGGGATTAAGTGACAGCATATCCCTCTCAACCTTGATGTATGCACTCAAAACATGGACTCGGAATTAATCATAGAGGTAAAAAATCTAGGCTGTGGAAATAAGTTATTTTAGGGGAATATGTGGTATAGCAAGATATAATGAAGAAAGTAATGAAGGGGTGTATGGAAGATTTGTTATGGCAGGGAATGCAAAGGGAATAGATTGTGGAGTGGTAGAGTGAAACATAATACTTTGAGATGTTTGGGCATGTCGAAAGAGTGCAAAATGGGGAGTTTACGAGGTGAGTATACGATAGTATAATTAAAGGAGTTGATGTGAAAGGAAAAGCACATGAAACATGGGGAATCAAAGTGGATGAGTACTGGAGGGAGAGAAACGGTTGAAAAATACATGGAATGGTGTATATGAGGGAGGCAAAAAGGACAGGGATAAGTGGAGACTCTTGGGCTGTGGCCACCCCTTTGATGGGAGTTCCCAGATGGAATGGGCATCAGAGATATAGATAAATAGATAGATAGTGATAAGAGAGATGAAAGCTGAACTATGGGAAGGGGGAGCAGGAATGGAGTTTATTGTAGAGGTATGGTGGTTAATGATAGGCCTGTTTGCAGATGATACTGTGTTGTTTGCTGTGAGTGAAGAGGAGTTGCAGAAGGTTTTAAGTGTTTTATAACATGTGTAAGCATAAGTGATTGAAGACAGATGCAAGTGAAAATAATGGTGTTTGAAAGGAAACAGAGTGAGAGTGTATATTTTGCAAAGCCTTATTGAGTGAGAAAAGAAAGTGTACTAAACTGTGTTACAGATATGACCGGAAAACGACTAGAAGAGTTGAGAGAAATTAAGTATTTAGTAACTATCTTGGGTAAGTTTGATGATATAGAAGGAGAGATAAGGGAGAGATCAGTACAAGGTAGAAGAGTCATTGGGTTCCTTGCTAAGATAATGAAGGGTAGAGGTATAAGTATTTAAGTAAACAAAAGCATTACGGGACAACATAGTCCTCCCATCCCTAACATATGCAGCTGAAACATGGACATGAAATGAGTCACAGGGGTCAAGAATCAGGCTTTGGAAATGAGCAATTTGAGAAGAGCATGTCATATGACTTGATGGAATGAAGAAAGAAATAAGAGATTGTATAAGAGATTTAGTATGGCTGGGAATGCAAAGGGATGAATTGTAGAGTGCAAGAGTGGATAAAACATAATACTTTGAAGTGGTTTGGGTATGTGGAAAGAGTGCAGAATGGGGATTTTACAAGGAGAGTGTATGACAGCACAATTAAAGGGATTGGTGTGAGAGTATGAGCAAATGTGATATGGGGAAATAGAATGGAAGAGAACTGGATGGGGTAGAAGTGGTGGAAGAATGAGTGGAATAGTGTAAGTGAGGGAGGCTTGTAAGGACAGGGATGAGTGGAGACCCTTGCCATGACCACCCCCATGATGGGAGATCCTGGAGGGAACAACATCAGATATATAGACCGGTAGATAAATGAGGGTTGGGGTGAATAAGAAATTGTTTTGGAAGGACGTTGGTTGGGTGAGAAACACAACAAACGGGGACATCAGTAAAAGGAGCAAATGGGGAAGTGGGATCAGTTAGTGATTAAGTTACGAGATGGAGTAAGTATTTTAAAGGCCTGTTAAATGTGTTTGATGTTAGAGTGGCAGATGTATGGTGTTTGGGTTTGAAAAGTGTGTGAAGTAAGAGTCATGGAGAGTGGTTTAGTGAAGAGAGAAGAGATAGTAAAATCCTTGCATGGGATGAAATGTGGCAAGGTGGCTGGAGTGGATGGTATTACTGTGTTGTTGATTGTTTAGTAAGGATTTTCCCTATATATATGGATCATGTTGATGTGCATGAGGATTGGTGATGGTATGCATGTATAGTGTCATTGTATAAAGGTAAGGGAGACAGAGGTGAGTGTTGGATATACAAAGGTATAAGTTTTTAGAGTGTACCTGGTAAGTTAGATGGGAGAATGGTGATTGAGGAGTGAAAACATATATATATCATAGGACTGGGGAGGGACAATGTGGCTTTAGGGTGGTAAAGGATGCGTGGATCAGATGTTTGCTTTGAGGAACATGTGTGAGAAATACTTAAAGAAAAATTAGGATTTGTATGTGGCATTTTTGGATCTTGAGAAAGCATATGATTGAGTTGATAAAGAGGCCTTGTGAAAGGTTTCAAGAATATATAGTGTGGGAGGAAAGCTACGAAAAGCAGTGAGAAGATTTTATTGAAATTTGTAAGGCATGTGTTTGAGTATGAAGAGAGGACAGTGGTTGGTACCAGGTGAAGGTTGTTAATGGATGTGGTGAGGTAGGCAAATGCAAAAGTCTTGGAGAGAGGGGTGAATATGCAATATTTATGGGGTGAGATGGCGTAGGAGTGAGTGAGTATTTTGCTGATGACACAGCAATGGTGGCAGATTCGAATGAAAAACTGCAGCAGTTGGTGACTTAGTTTGGGAAAGTCAGCAAAAGGAGAAAGTTGAAAGTAAAGGAGAATAAAAGCAAGATTATCAAGTTTAGTAGGGCAGAGGGATGTGTTACTTAGGATGTGAGTTTGAATGGAGAAAATTAGGAAGAAGTGAATTGTTTTAGATACCCAGGGGTGGACAAGACAGCGAGTGGATCGGTGAAAGCAGAAGTGAACCATAGGGTGGGTTAAAGGCAAAGGTTTTTGGGGCATAGGAATGTGTGGAGTGAGAGGTCATTGCCTGGGAGGGCAAAATTGAGTATGTTTGAAGGTTAATTAGTCACATTGATGTAAGGATGTGAGGTATGGGGTATAGATAAGGATGTGCGTAGCAGGGTGTAGGTGTTGGAAATGAAATGTTTGTGGACAATATATGGTGCGAGATGGTTTGATTGAGTAAGTAATAAAACTGCAATTGAGAGGTGTGGTATTGAAAAAGAGTGTGATTGAGAGAGCTGAGGAGAGGATGCTGAAATGGTTTTGGCATATGGAGAGAGTCAGTAAGGAGAGGTTGATTAAGAGATATGTGTCAGAAGTGGAGGGAAAAAGAAGGAAGAGAACAAACTGGAGATGGTAGAATGGAGTGAAAAATATTTTGAGTGGTTGGGGTATGAACATACAGGAGGGTGAAAGGTGTGCATAGGATTGAATGAATTGAGATGATGTGGTACAGGGGATAATTCTCTGTTAGTGGACTGAACCATGCCATGTGAAGCAGCTAGGGATAACCATGCAAAGGCCTGGGGTTCTTGGTTGTGGATAGGGGCCTGAGGTTTCAGTG
>JAYMFT010258197.1:0-10806 GCA_038088735.1 Panulirus argus
TCTTCGTCTGTTTCCTGGCGCTACCTCGCTGACGCGGGAAACAGCGATCAAGTATAATAAAAAAAAATAAAATAATATATATATATATATATATATCCCTGCATGTCATACAAGGTGACTAAAGGGGGTGGGATATCACTTTTCAAATATAGTAGAGGAGCGGATAATGTTTTTTGCGAACATTGTATGGTTGCAGCTGTTACTCTTTCCACAGACACTGCATACTTTACCAGTTGTCCAGGATGATGCCTCAAACTTCATTGTATATCTAGAGTATATAGAAAATTTTATGATCTGTGTATAAGCATTAATGGATTATCACCATTCATATATCACTGTAGTAGTTGTATTACTCACAAGAATATCTATCAAAATAAACTTGCAAAACACACCAATATTCTGCTATCATTTTGGGACATTGTGGAAGTGAGACAATGTCTCCTTTTAAAAACTGAGAGACTGCAGCCAAAAACTATACAACATTAAAAGAGTCTAGATGTTTAGCAACATCATTATTTCCTAGAAACTATACATTGCAAATAAGTGATGTGCCTAAAGTATACTGGCTTCTTTTGGAATTTTTTCCCATGTATTTCTTTGTTTGGAGAAATCAGATTTTCATCAAAGGTTTTAGAAATGGAGAATAATGAATAATTCCAACATTTTTTCATACATGTTCGCCACTTCCTGCATTAGCTAGTTAGTATCAAGAACAGGTGACTTAGCCTTAAATAAGGTAAAAAATTTCATGCTGTACATCCTGGCCATTCACCATTAAAGCTCCAGTGCGAAAAGATTTACATTTTTTTAAGTCAAAGAGAGATATCCATTTGTAGCAATAATTTTCAAGTATAAATTCACTTTCAGTAGTTCAGTCTTGGCAAAAGGCCCTTTACGAGTCCTAGTAGCACTCAATTATTTCTATATATAATTCTGTTTTTATACTATATTTAAATGTTCCTTCATTTTCCATACTTGATCACCATTTCCCATATTAGTAAGGTAGCACCAGGAACATAGAAGGCCACATCCTTTTCAACCCCTGGATGTTTCCTCTTGATCTTCAGCTGCTTTCTCTTAACTTCTTCATCCCACCACTCACTACCATTTCTAATCCGACAGCCTCCCACCTTTCACATGTATTTCTTGCATATGCCATCACTGCTTTCCTAAAATACCCCCATTCCTTATCCACTTCCTTGCTTCATTTTCTCTTACCTTTAGCCATTCTACACTCAATCTTTCCTGGTACTTCATCACACAGGTCTCCTTTCCAGGAACACATACTCTCACCACTCTCTTTTCCCCGACAGTTTCCTCTTTTTTTGAAAATCTCTACAAATATCCACCCTCACCTCCACATTCCACCAGCTGCCCCTTTCAGCACGTCTACATCCAAGAGTCTCTCTTTTACATACCTATCAATTAATAAGTAATCCAGTTATTCCAGTAGACTGTCTCTCTTACTCATATATACACACTTGTGAATGTCCCTCTTTTTAAACCAGGTATTCCCAGTCACCAGTCTTTTTCACCCAAATTATACCCTCAACTGCCACATTACTACCTTCATATATAGAATACCCATCACCCAGTCTCTTAAATCAAAACTGCTAACACACTCACTCATCTGCTCCCAGAAACACTTGTCTTTCATGATATTTCTTCTCACGGCCAGGTGTATATGCAATAATAATCATCCATCTCTTGCCATCTACTTTCAGTTTTATCCACATCAGTCTAGACTTTACTTCTTTGCCCTCTATCACACATGCCCACAGCTCCTGCTTCAGGTGTAGTGCTACTCCTTCCTTAGCTCTTGTTCTCTTACCAACCTCTGACTTTACTCCTAAGACATTTCCAAACCATTCTTCCCATTTACCCTTGAGCTCTGTTTCAGTCAGACCCAGAGCATCCACATTTCTTTCTTCAAACATACTACCTATCTTTCCTCTCTTCTCATCTTGATTACATCCACTCACATTCAGACAAACTAGCCTAAGCCTTCAAGGAGGATGAGCATTCCATGCCTGGCTCCTCTCTCTCTCTCTCTCTTAATACAAGAAGGGTGAGGTTTTCAGCCCCCGCTTCTGCCCCTTTTAGTCGCTTTCTACAACACACAGGGAGTACGGAAGTAGAATTCTTTCTTCTCTACCCCAGGGATAATATTCGTATAATATTCAATATTCCTGTTCTCATGTAATCCTGAGTTTATTCATCATCAGCTGACATTTGAGTGCTTTAACAGTCCAATTTTTAGATTACTATAATCTGTATACAGTAATATGTTATATTTATAAATCTGCATTCAACCCTATCAAAATATTTGTCAGAAAATTATCCTGACAAGTTATCATATGTATGCAGTTGCATCCACTCAGCAACAAGATCACCCAGTTCTAAGAATGCAAAAGTTAAGTTCCAATCGTCTTAATCTAGATATACATCAATGCTGGAATTGTCTTTGCAAGGAATAAGTCATTATTATAAATCATCTGCAGCATAAACAGCTAAGATCTTTAGCAGTACTTTGCGAGGATGCTTGACAAAACAAGATGAGTGCACAACTGACTGTTCTGTTATAATAATGAGCATATTCAGCAGTTCATTTATACACTATTTCCATTCTGATAGTCTGCTTAGTATGAAATTTAGTAAAACACTTGCTTATAGGTTAGAACTACTTATAATTATTTATGTACCTACAATAATTTTCAATTGGATTTACAAAGTAAAAAGTTCTATTCAGTAATATTCTACAATGATTCAAAATACATAACTTCCAACAACTCAGCAAATAAATGTTATTTTCAGCATACACAAAAGAACTGTAATTCACACAATTAACATACAGTAGGGCTCAAATATAACCCCTACTGAATCAGATAATTGACATTTTTCATGGTGCTACCTATGGTTTTATCACAGAATTATGCACTTTTCATGTAAAATTAAAAAACATGGAGTTCTAGTAAACTAATAGTGGATCAATACTGGTATCTTTCATGGAGCTAACTATGGTTTTATCAATGAATTATGCACTTTTCAGGTATTATTCATAACCTGTCAACATACACAAGCTACAATAATGGAGCACATTAGCAAACAGCAAGGCTAAAATCAGCACAAGAGCCAACAGCAAAGCAAAACTAGTTCCTCTTCAGAGCATCTATGGATTTAAGTCTCTCAAAGATTTCAGTAATTTGGCTTTAAAAAAGATAAACTTTCACATTAATTCCATGGCCATTTAAAGTATTCGGAGAAGGATGCAGTTTATCTTGCATCCGTTCACTGAAGTCCATCTTGTCTCTGTAGGTAACTTTCCATTTGTCCTAAACTTTGTCTTGCATTTAAAAATAAATTTGGTCACATCTCCACATTCAAATATTGTTTTATGCCACTCCAAATTGTAGCCCACCGCATCAGATGAATATACTAACACTGAATAACATTTCTCAAATGCTTACTCTCCATTATGTTTTGTGATAAATTCTGCCTTGTCCCTCTGAATAAATATTTTCTCACTAGGGCAATTTTATTTTCCCTCTGAGCATATTTTTTCTCATACAGTTGGGTGACCATCCCACATGAATTCTGTCATGTTCTTGGGAAAAGCTTCCATAATCTACTAAACATTATACAGGTACTTTGCTCCTTAATTATAAAAGTATCCAGTACATCTATCCAAATTCTTCTTTTCACCTATGGATAAATTTTGCATTTCTCCCAAGAAAAGAGTCTGTCCTATCACCTTGGTGAAATTCCATCTTGCACATACCAATTATGTGTTTTGTCTTGTTTTTGGAGAAATTCTCTCCTTAAATATGATGAATTCTTTCACAGTATTTTATGAATACTATATTTTCTACCTTCAAAAATTCTTGAGTGGTACTGGCAAATACTTTTTCCATCAGGATAAGCATGAGACTCATTTTTCTTCCACGTTAAACAAATGTCAATAATGAACAAAATAATACTTTCCTTACTATTTAAAATGAAAGGGATACCAACAATTTAATGAATTAATGAAATGCATTTTTAATGATTTATCTATGAATACAAACCACACTGATTTTTATTGAACACACAGTACTATTATTTAAACTTGCAGAGCAAACTTTATGTACTATGCTAGTTTCTAAAATTAACTTCACAAGCAATGAAGAAAATCTACAGCAAACCAGCTAAACTGATCTTCCATATCTAAGAGATATCCACATAATGAATGATAAAGGCTCAAAAAACCATTCATTCCAAAAGTATCTTTCAAGAAAATTGCAAGAGCCATCCAATTGATTAAGCAGTTATACAGCTTGTGACTATCACTGCCATGTGCACATAAAGTCTGTCACAAGTTAATGGACACACATTGAAAGATTCAACAATAATTACACTTATGACTTGAAGTCCATGCAACAAAATACAAAAAATCTAGTATCCAAAAATATAAGAGGGAGCATACTGCTAAAACACATTAGACATACTACAATCTCAGCTAAGCATTTGCATAGCTTGCCATGCTAATGCCACTTCTCTACTGATAACACAAGCATCATTTCCTACAGCACCTCTTAAAGATAAATTGTATGTACAAGCTTCATTCCAACAAGCACATAGCATGCAATTGGTTAAGCTGCACAAATAAGTTATCTCCAATGCAAAAATCAGTACAAAATAAACTGACTAGTATTCTTTAAAACCTCCTGATCTTTTATGGAACAATGCAATGATTTTGTCATGTAGGTCAACCTTATTCTTGAAATCACCTGATGAGGTGTGACGACTCTGTTCTATGATCATCTAGTTAGCTATATTAATGCTATGAACATTTGGTCAGGTATGGAAACCCTACTCTGTGTTCACCTGATAAGGTGTGGCAACCCATCTGTGTGATCATCTAATTGGGTATGGTAACTATGCTATGCAATCAATTAATCAGGTACAACATCCATGCTCCGTGCTCAATTAACAAGGTATGATAACTCAGCCATACCGAACTGTTATCACTTAGCTGGTTTTGGAAACTCTGCCCCTGAAATCACTTTCTGAACAATAATGTCTTTTTTTCTTTCTAAATCTTGCTTAAGCACGATTAAGGTACTCTGGTCACCAAGTACTGATACTCAGCCTTGAGTTCCACTGTTCATTTACAGAAAAATTGCTCTTTAATCACTTTGTGAAGCATGGCAACTTTGTTCTGGTCTTATTTTGAAAGAGACCAACATACCCTGTTTACTTCAATAGTATGGCAACCTTGCAAGAAATGGAAACCCATCTTTAGTCACTGAGCAATTACAGTAAACCATCTTTCTGACCATCTAACAGGGCATACCACCCCTACTCTATGATCACCTAGCTGGACATAAAAACCCTGCTCTGTGACCACCTAGCTGGACATACCAACCCTGCTCTGTGATCACCTAACTGGGGATACAAACCCTGCTCTGTGATGACCTAACTGGACATACTAACCGTGCTCTGTGATGACCTAACTGGACATACTAACCATGCTCTGATCACCTAGCTGGACATACTAATCCTACTCTGTGATGACCTAACTGGGCATACCAACCCTACTCTGTGATCACCTAACTGGGCATACTAACCCTGCTCTGTGATCACCTAGCTGGACATATCAACCCTGCTCTGTAATCACCTAACTGGGCATACCAACCCTGCTCTGTGATCACCTAGCTGGGCATACCAACCCTAATATGTGATCACCTTGCTGGAAATACCAACCCTTCCCTGTAATCACCTAGCTGGGCATACCAATCCTGTTCAATGATGAACTAACTGGACATACTAACCCTGCTCTGTGATCACCTAGCTGGACATACCAACCCTGCTCTCTGATCACCTAGCTGGACATACCAACCCTGCTCTCTGATCACCTAGCTGAGCATACCAACCTTGCTCTCTGATCACTTAGCTGGGTATACCAACCCTTCTCTCTGATCACCTAGCTGGATATCTCAACCCTGCTCTCTGATTGTCTAGCTGGGTATAACAACCCTACTTTGGGATCACCTAGCTGGGCATACCAACCCTGCTCTGTGATCACCTAGCTGGGCACACCAACCCTGCTCTGTGATCACCTAGCTAGTTACACCAATCCTGCTCTGTGATCACCCACGTGAGCATACCAAACCTGCTCTGTGATCACCTAACTGGACATACCAACCATGCTCTGTGATCACCTAGCTGGGCATACCAACCTTGCTCTGTGATCACCTAGCTGGGCATACCAACCCTGCTCTGTCATCACCTAGCTGGGCATACCAGCACTCCCCATTGATCATTTAGGGTATACTAATGTTACTCTATGATCACTTACCTGGACATATCAACCCTACTCTGTAATCGCCTAGCTGGGTATACCAGCACTCCTCAGTGATCATCTAGTTGGGCATACCAACCCTAACCTACTCTGTGATCACCTAACTGGGCACACCAACCCTGCTCTGTGATTAATTAGCTGAGCATACCAGCACTCCCCAGAGATCATCTAGTTGGGCATATGGACACTACTCTGCAATCGCCTAGTTAGGCACATCAACCCTGCTCTGTGATCACCTGGTTGGGTGTACCACCCCTACTTTGTGATCACCTAGTTGGGTAAACCAACCCTCCTCTACAATCACTTAGTTGGGCATACCAACCCTGCTATGTAATCACCTATCTGGGCGTATCAACCATGTTCTGTGATCTCCTAGCAGGGCATACCAACTCTGCTATGGGGTCACCTACATGAGCACATCAACCTTACTTTGTGATCACCTAGTAGGCCATACCAACCCTGTTCTGTGATCACTAAGCTAGGCATACCAACCCTGCTCTGTGATCACCTAGCAGTGCATACCAACCCTGTTCTGTGATCACCAAGCTGGGCATACCAACCCTGCTCTGTGGTCACCTTGCTGGACATACCAACCCTGTTCTGTGATCACCAAGCTGGGCATACTAACCGTGTTCTGTGATCACCTACTCAGGCACACCAACCTTGCTATGTGATTACTGAGCTAGGTATACCAATACTGCTCTTTAGTCTCTGGGCACATCAAGCAACCTTTGTGTTTGCCTAGTGGGAAGTACCAACCCTGCTCTGTGATGACCTAGCTGGACCTACCAACCCTGCTCTGTAATCACCTAGCTCGATATACCAACCCTGCTCTGTGATCACCAAGCTGAACATAACAACCCTGCTGTGATTAACTAGCTGGCTATACCAACCCTTGTCTGTGATCGCCTAGGTGGGTATACCAACCATCCCCAGTGATCACCTAGCTGGGCACACCAACCCTGCTCTGTGATCGCCTAGCTGACCATATCAACCCTGCTCTGTGATCACCTATCTGGCCATACCAATCCTGCTCTGTAATCACCTAGCTGGGCAGACCAACCATCCCCAGTGATCACCTAGCCAGGTATACCAAACCCCTTCTGTGATCACTTAGCTGGGTATACCTAACTTCCTCTGATTAACCTAGCTGGATTTGGCAACCCTTCTGTGTGATCACACAGCTGAGAATATCAACCCATCTGTGTAATCACTCAGTTGGGTATACCAACATTTTTTGTGATCACCTAGCTGGATATGGCAACCCTCACCTGTGATCACCTAGCTGGGTACAGCAACCCTACTGTGTGATCATGATGCTGTTTTCTTAGGAGATTTAGCTGGAGATTTTGCTACAGGTGACTTGACTGCAGATGATTTGGCAACAGGTGACTTAGGCTGAGGAGACTTGTGGGAAACTTTCCCATATGGTTTCCCAGAACGTGGTGAGCTCGGGGAGACAAGAGGAGAGGACCCCCTCGATGGGTTCTTCACAAGGGTGTTCTTGGTGATGGCCAGAGTGGTGGGATGCTCTAAACTGGGAGTACTTGGTGGGGAAGAGGAGGGTGTGCTATCCGCCCCGAGATGAAGTTTCCTCTTTGGACTACCATGTGGGCTCCGACTTGAGTGTTCAGGAGAATTTGAGGTCTTGGACACAGGGAAAGGTGGAGGCATGTGGGGCAGTATTAAACTTTTCATCTCCACAAATTTTCTCAAAATATCATCCTGAAAATATTTACAATGAGATAATATCTTAACAGTGAAATGATTATCATCAAACTACAAGAAACACTGAATTTGGTAAACTGAATACTGCTCAAGCACAAATTCCTTACACATCATATGTCAACAACCTAAGCATCTATGAAACATTTTGATTCTGAGACAACAAGTGCCCTAAACCTCATCCTAATCTTGAAATATTACAATGATGAATAAAATGATTACATAGAGAGCATATAAACCTTAGCATTGCTCATGACTGACCAAAATGCTACATGTACAATGCTCCCCATTTTCTCAAAGATTACCAATATATGGCATTACCCCAAATAAATTTCACTCTTCTAAATAAACAAAGACAACTTATCAGGTTGTGTAGCAAACCAAGGTGCTGGATGAGTGAGTGGTCCTTGCTTGAATGTCTGAAGATTCAGAAAATTTCTTTTTAGGAAAAAACTCTTAATCTAAGCCTTACACTGGGTTGAAGGTACTAGAAGTCATAATCACTAAGAAATCTACTTACATGCAGGATAAAAGGTACTTGCTCCTCTTCTATCAGGTTAGTTTCTCTAACATTAAGGAATATACAAAAGATGTGTGCTACCACTCAAATACACTGTAAAAACCTTAAATATGAGTTACATAATAAAATAAAAAAATAATCATAAAGGGCAAAGTTGATTTTATTCTATTATCACTTTTTCTTTGGCACAGGGCAAGATGTAGGACTTTGGAGCATGCTCTTGCTTCATTTGAATTACAGAATGATCCTCTTATCATTCTCGTTGAAAATTCTTTAATACCAACACCATGGGTTTTCTGTAAGGGTAAAAAGGATGAAAATCTGTCCTCTCCTGGGGCTAAGGTAGGATACGCTCTTGGGAAATATAATGACACTGTCAAAAGCACTTCTTATATACTGTAATGACATTCACTATTCACATGGGATATAATATAAAGCAGACCAGAGGAAAGAACTCCTGGTACAGGACTCTCATCAGCAAGTTCAGAGAAAGCCAGCCAGCCATAGGAAACACATTACTGCTCATGTATGACAAAAATATGCACACTAAGCAGAATCAAATGTTGAGCTAAGTTACTTTATAAGAAGAAGGAGAATGCATTTTATGTTGGTTTGTGAAATCACTTCAGTTGTGATAGAAACTTATGTAGTATAGATGTCCTCCATCTGAACGGAGTAGAAGCCTAAACTGATGGGTATGAAGACCAGAACATTAGAAATATGTTAGAGGTAAAAACCGACAAACATATTATTCAATACATAAGATAATAGAGACAAGGGCCCTGCTAGCAGGGGTAAATATGGCCAAACAGAAATCAATGATGCATCTAACCATGGTCTGGGAATCCTAGACCAACATTTCCAAGACTCTGGGCTCCTATATAAGATCCTTCTCATGCTATTCCACCCATGTTATGTGTTATCAAGGCAAACTTAAACACATAAAGAGGGCCCAGAAAACTGACTCGCAAGGCCCTAAATAACTGCACAGCAGAATTAGTTTGCTGTATGCAAACAGTGTAACATTAAAATTAAACAAATTAATACCATATGCCCTCAACAAGAAGCAAGCACTACAGAAATTTCAGAAACATGGACAAATATGGACAATATACAATTACAAACTGATTTTCCAATACCCTGATACATATTATTCACTGAAAACCACTTGCAAAAGACAGGAGGGGGTGTCTTAATGAATGACGACAATTGTCTCACTTCACTTAAAGTTTACAAGATAAATGCAGATCCTTATGACTCTCCTTGCATATACTGATGTAGCCTTCAAAAATATAGAACTTCATTTAGGAGTCATATATATACCATCAGGAAGAGTTGGACATAATTCAATACACTGGAACAGAAACAACTGTAAACAACAAGGTCTACTACACAATGCCTTTACCTTCCTACCCTAGTTTCCCCTTCTAAGGGACTATCCCAGTATTCAGGAGAGATAACAGGTCTGGAAATATAATGATATTGTGTGTGTTTCTTGGGTGAGCACATGACAAATGAGTAAGTGCTCAGTGTCTTCAGACTGGAAGTAGCATCATAGACATCTGGGGTCACGTGATATGTTGAATCAATGTACGAATTGATGGACTGATAGGAGGTGTCCAGAATGTGGACAACAAAGGGTACCTTGGGGAGCGTAGCTACCAATGGGAGAAGCTGTCTTTAAGACTGGGTTAGGATGGCAGCTGTTCAGTGTCTGGCAGGTCACTTTGATGTGTATTTGCTTTGTTAATGTTGTGCTTATTATGGGAGGGGGATTTGTGTGTATAGGTAGCTGAATATGAAGCAAAGTTGAGTTCTATATTTCTACTTAGGGGTTTGTGGACTAGTGAATGGGATGGGTCTAGGACTGTTACAAGGAAGTGAGTATTGAGCATACTGTCATGAGAATGTACACAAAGCATTATTGTTTCTCTGTGAAAGTAATGAATGTTTATTGTTCCTAGGCAATAATTGATTGTTCCAAGTTCATCATATGTGGTTTCCAGTTTTGTTATCCTTACTAGGTAGGTGAGTTAGTTTATTTCTTTTCTCTTTTTAGCTGAGATGGCACTGGCAAGTAAATGCCCTAATCAAGGCCATTTCTTTCAAGCTTCAAGCCTGGAGCTGTGGTTTCAGTGGATTATACATGACAGCTAGAGACTGAGTGTGAGCGAATGTGGCCGTTTCATCTGTCTCCTGGCGCTACCTCGCCGGCGCGGGG
>JAYMFT010258208.1:0-10806 GCA_038088735.1 Panulirus argus
TCTCTCTCTCTCTCTCTCTCTCTCTCTCTCTCTCTCTCTCTCTCTCTCTCTCTCCCCCCCTCTGTGGCTGTAGCAATTTGATAATTCTATCGGTTGGTTCGCTTGCTGGTATTTACGTCCCTGTAGCTAGTCTGTCTGTAATCATGTCCGTCAAATATATCTGTCTATCTCTTAATTTCTTCTCTTTCTCATTTGATTTATCTTCTTCATTCCCCTCCACGCTCCCTCCCCCCCCCCCACAAAAAAAAAAAAACACTACGAGAAGGCAGTCTTCTTCAGTGCTCTACGAAAAGATGGGAACTTAAAATCAAGGGGAGTTTAGGGAAACAAAGAATTCAGAAGTCTCCTCTCTTGTTCAGTCCGCTTACAAACGCTAAAGGGATGAGGCTAAGGATATACAATTCCCCTTGTTCATCAACGAACCAGTTGTAATACCATTTAAGTACACATGCAACGTATAACCGCTTAATCTACCTCTCTCTCTCTGGATTACACAGAGGTACCTGTAAAGTCCTTTACCTGCGCATATATGATAAATCCTTTCACCCTCTGGATTCCATTGCAAGCCACAAGTAATCCTCTTTAATGTCAATAGTCGTTGTAGATTCCATGAAATTATATATGCAGTCAGTCCCTTTCACTGACAGGAGATTCGCAGTGCAATCTGTGGATTATCTCTCCCTTGCCTTCCAAATGACCAGCTCATCGATATCTCATTTAATACACACCCAGCGAAGCGAGACCACAGGGAGGGAAGGAAGAAAACGGTGAGGAATTTAGGATGGCAATTACGTGAAGTGGATGAGAATGTCAACACGAAAAGGGGGTTAGAATACCGTATGAGGAAAGGCAAGATAAAGAGAAAGTCAGAAGAGTGGAAGATATTTATATGAGGACGGGGAGAAAGAATTCTACCTCCGTATTCCCCGCATGCCGTAAAGGGCGACTAAAGGGGGGCGTGAGCGGGGGAGTGGGGGGCTGGAAACCCTCCCCTTCTTGTATTTCAGTTTCTAAAGGAGGAAACACGAGAAGGAGTCAAGTGAGGAGTGCCCATCCTCCTCGAGGACTCAGATTGGGGTGTCTGAATGTGTGTGGGTGAAACCAAGATAAGAAGAAAGAGATAGGTAGTTATGTTTGAGGAAAGAAACCTTGACTTTCTGACTCTGAGTGAAACGAAGCTCGAGGGCAAAGGGGAAGAATGGTTTGGAAATGTCTTGGAAGTAACGTCAGGAGTTGTTGAGAGAACAAGAGCTACGGAAGGAGTAGCACTACTCCTGAAGCAGGAGTTGTGGAAGTATGTGATAGAGTGTAAGGAAGTAAATTCCAGATTGATTTGGGTAACAATGAAAATGAATGGCGAGAGATGGGTGATTATTGGCGCTTATGCATCTGGCCATGAGAAGAAAGATCATGAGGGGCAAGTGTTTCGGAAGCAGTTAAGCGAGTGTGTCGGCAGTTTTGGTGCACGAGACCGGGTATTAGTGATGGGTGATTTAAATGCGAAGGTGAGTTATGTGGCAGTTGAGGGTATAATTGGTGCGCATGGGGTATTAGTGTCATAAATGGAAATGGAGAATAGTTTGTGGAGTTGTGTGCTGAGAAAAGACTGATGATTGGGAATACCTGTTTCAAAAAGAGAGATATTCACAAGTATACGTAAGTGAGTAGTAGATATGTTCAAAGGACATTATTAGATTACGTATTAATTGATAGGTATGCAAAAGAGAGACTTTTTGATGTAAATGTGTTAAGAGAGGCAGCTGGTGATATGACTGGTCACTATCTTGTGAAAGCGAAGGTGAAGATATGTAGAGGTTTTCTTAAAAGAGGAGACAATGTAGGGGAGAAGAGAGTGGTGAGAGTAAGATAGTTTGGAAAAGAGACTTGTTTGAAGAAACATCAGGAGAGATTGAATGTAGAATGGCAAAAGGTGAGGGTAAATGAAGCGAGGGGAGTGGGTGAGGAATGGGAGGTATTTAGGAAAGCAGTGATGGCATGTGTGAGTGATACATGTGGCACGACAAAGGTGGAAGATAAGCAGATTAAAAAGGACTGAGAGTTGTGGAATGAAGAAATAAAGTTGCTTGTGAAAGAGAAAAGAGAGGCGTTTGGGCGGTACTTACAAGGAAGGAGTGCAAATGATTAGGATAATTATATGAGAAAACGGCAGGAGGTCAAGAGGAAGGTGCAGAGGTTGAAAAATACGGCAAATGAGAGCTGGGGTGAAAGAGTACCATTAAACTTTAGGGAGAATAAAAAGAGGTTTTGGAGATAAATAATGTGCGAAAGACAAAAGAAAAAAAAATAGGAACATCGGTAAAGGGGGCAAATGGGGAGGTGATAACAGGTAGTGATGGAGTGAGGAGGAAATGGAGTAAGTATTTTGAAGGATTGTTAAATGTGTTTGTTGATTGAGTGGCAGATGTAGGGTGTTTTGGTCGGGGTGGTATGCGAAGTGAGAGAATCATGGGGAGTGGTTCGGTGAAAAGAGAAGAGGTGGTGAAAGCCTTGCGGAAGATGAAATGCGGCAAGGCGGCGGGACTGGATGGTATTTATGATTAATTTATTAAGAAACGGGGTGACTGTGTTGTTGACTGGTTGGTGAAGTGCCTGAGGATTGGAGAAACGCATGTATAGTGCCATTGTACAATGGCAAAGGGGATATAGGTGAGTGTTCTAACTACAGAGGCACAACTTCGTTGAGTATACCCGGATCATTGTATGGGACGATATTGATTGAGAGGGTGAAGGCATGAACAGAGCATCAGACTAGAGAGGAGCAATGTGGTTTCAGAAGTGGTAGAGGATGTGCGGATCAGGTTTCTGCTTTGAAAAATGTGTGTGAGAAATACTTAGAAAAAAAATGGATTTGTAAGTGTCATTTATGGATGTGGAGAGGGCATATGATAGGGTTGAAATAGATGCTATGTGAAAATATATCTATTTTGACAATACAGAGAAAAAAATCAAGATAAATTAAAAGGAATACAGAAAAGTTACCAAGAAAACGAGAGAGCGAAGACTGTAGAAAAATCAGTTCTGTTATAATTCATAATGATATTACGATTATTACGAATAAATTTCCCCAAAAAAAGAACACGAAAAAGGAAGCTTTTAAGACGCGCAAAAGCCAGAAACCTCCATAAGGGATTACTTACAGGACAATTCTACAAAAGATAATCATACAAGCAACACCCATGCTTGTAGCTACGAGCTGGTAAGCATAATGCAGATATATGTGCTCACGCGTGGACGAAAACTGGATTACATCAGAGTAGCTGGTCTAAGCAATTTCCTGCATCAACCATCAAAGTCATTACCATTTGCTTAACGAGACTGTTATCATTCAATGACCCACAAACTTTATGATGTACATTAACTTTCATAATTGACGCTATCCATAACCACCACACAGAGATATTAACTCTCAGAGGGGACTTGATCCATACCCGCATCGTTACGTTAACTGTCAGTAGTGACTCGGGCCATAACTATACTATAACCACCAAGAACTGATACTCATGTAATAAAGTTTCCTCAGCTCAGTTAATCTTAAAGTTAATATTAGTGATGCCATATTTCGCAGACTAATTCAACAAAATGATAACTCACACTGCATGATACGAGCAGTTTCCAAGGATAATCTTGGTTTAATTCTGTGCAAAAAGAGTCTAATTTCTGTCTAAGGTTTTATAGTTTGAGATATCCGGTGTAATCCTTTTAATCCATCACTACAGGAATAGGAATTACGAAAAAAAAAACCGTAATATCGTGTCGCATGAAGACAAACTTTGAAAGCCTAAACACCTTAAATAGAAACTTGTCGGTCAGACTCACATCCAGTCTATCCTCATAACCCCATCTACTCCCTATGTCCCCTCCCAATCCTCTATCCTCACAACACAACCAGTACTTCTCTTCCTCACACACTGTTTTAGTTACTTTCCCTCCCATCCCATCAGTCTCTTTCTCGTCCCCTCTTTCCCTCATTACCTGACACTCCACGAACAGGCTGAGGTATATAGGGACGAGGGAAGTCAGTACTGCCTGCTCCTTTCTCACCATGGTTTCCATACCTTCCATCACAAAGTATCTCTCCCTCCACTCACTCCTTTTCTTTCTTCAGGATCCCCAACCCTCACCTTCTCATTTTCTATTACTCCTCCTCCTACTCCTATTTCTTCATCCACCTCACTCATCCTCACATTATTTGATATACTTTTTTATCCAAATAACTCTCCTCGTAACATTCAACTTCCCTCTGAACTCCTTCCCTCTTCATCACTTCTTACGTTTTCTCGTACCCCTTCTTTCCAGTTCATTTATTTCCATTAATCCCCTCATTCCTATACATTCCTTTCCTCACCCTCTTCAGTAGGTGAAGGGGATGAAAGGATGGAAGGTAAGCGAGGAGAGATGAGGATAAGGAAGAGAACTGGATGCTTAATGTTTCAAGGGGAAAACTAAGAGACTACGGAGAGGATATATTATGGTATGTAAAGATAGACAGGTTAAGATAAAGGAGACTAAAGTACTGAGTGGAGGAAAGGTTATGGTAGGTAAGGGTTATGGGATATATGAAAGAGTGTGGGAAAAGAAAAATTAAGATGAGTAAAGAAAGTAAACATTAAAGGATGCTGAGAGAATGAGGAAAGGAAAGGTTAAGGGAATCGAGGAGACCAGAATTGAGGGAGACTGTAGGAGAGCCTGGAGATGTGAGCTAAATCACTTGCACATTGAGGTCAAGATTGGGAAAGAATCGAAATGACATTAATGTACGAAAAGAAGCCGACGCAAGTACTGTATGGGAGGAACCTTATACCCTCAAGGAAAATTCGGTACCACCCGTTCACACGAGGAACACAAAATTTACGAAATACGACAAAAATTCCCAGTAACTTACTTACCATTGTGTAGGTGTGTGGGTGTGACGTGGGGCGTGGCCTCTCCAACACCCTCTCCTCCTGGAGCTGGCTAATTGAAAGGACCCGCGTGTACTGCCAGGGCGAACGAGTCCTACGTGGTTGGACGTGGGAACTGGAAAACGAATACAAAGAAAGATTACAAAACATGAAAGTGAGGCAACGGTCAAAGTACAGAGAAAAGTAGCCGAAAACAGAACGTGAGATAATGGCGCTGGCACAGAGAATGGTGACAAGAGAAAAAATTGAAAATGAGATACAGGTGAAAGTACAGAGAAAGGTAACCAAGAGAGTGCGTGGGATGATGGTGAAAGTACAGAGAAAGGTTAAAAATAAAAAGGAAAGACATAACAGATAAAGTAGAGAAAGGTTAAGAAAAGGAAGACAATGGTGATATCATTTAGTTCAAAACTATCGGTTTGAATAAGCCTACAATTCACACCTCTCCCTCAAGATTATTCAGGTACATGTTCTTTATATAACTAGGGTAACAAGGTCTGATACAGCATAACACCAGCTTTAGGGTCGATAGAGAATAACTTATGACTGAACAACTGCTTATTATACAGGACAAATTCAAGATCAGTTACTCCGTTTTTGGAGATGTTTGGAGTCCCTACAGGAGGAAACATGCTCGTATCAGGGATTTCCTTCGAAGACAAAATATTCAATGAAATTCCGCATGATCCAATTCGATTCTTAGCGAAGTTATTCATTACTCTGTCAAATTTGTAACCTAAAGAAATATGACTAGATACGTTCCATATCTTGGAAAACTTTTGACGACCAATTATCTTGTGCGATCTTTCTCTCGCACGAACAGGCTTAAAGGTAGCGCGCAACGAAGCCTATAGCTGGTTAACGTATACATGGTGTCATTACGAAAAAAAAAAAAAGTTTCTCTGACCAGTCGATTCAGGTGACGTCATAGTGAATCAACGAGCTGATTGGTTGATTTCACGACGATGAGACTTAAAAAGCGGAAAATTTGGATTTCGTAATAATTTCTCTTTCGACCAGTAGTTGTTTGACTTGGACAAAAGGAAATATTAAACAGCATGCAAACAGATGGGAATTTCTACATAAAATACTCTTCTCGGCAACATTACAGTGACGTCACTAAAAAAATCAGCCAATGACTGATTGATAACAACATAGCATTTACATTCTCAAACTATGTCGTACAAAAGAATGGTGGTTTTACTATTACAACAAAGAACAAAAAAAGAAAAAAAAAATCACTAAAGAAAATCTTACTCTTTTCGCAAATATACAAGATTTTCTTTTCAAACAATCGTAACAATTGTTCACGAGTATTATCTTCTCTCTCTACGTCAAAGACGTGTCAGTTATTCTAATACCTCGAGAAAATAAAATAAATCCAGAAAACGTAACTTGATATTCCAGAATGTTATTTCCTGCGTAGGAAGGAAACGTGAAGACCATTTCAAGGTTGGCAGATTCCCTGTAGTCTATCGCGAGGTGAGACTTTTATTTTCTGCTTCGCCAGTCGTGCGAGCAGCCTTTTGTCACCGCCAGACACTCTGTTTAGTTTCTGACGTTCTCAACACGACACCCGGAGCTAAAGAGACGATCGGAGCCGGTAAGACAACTGGAGTCAACGAAACAAGTGAAGCTGAAAAAAAGATAACTGGAACAAACAAGACAACTGGAACGAACAAGATAAATGCATTTAACAACTGGTACAATCCAGACAATTGGAATCATGGAGATATAGTATAACTGTAGATGACAAGACTACCTAGACAGCAAGGCAATTGGAACCAGGTGGACAAATGCAGTTAAACAAGACAACAAAAAAACTAAAACCAAGGAAAACAACTGCAGGAAATTAGAAACATGAAGCCAATAAGAAAACTACAATTTTCAAGACAACTGAACACCTGGACAACTTAATCGGCTTTGGTCCTCTCATTCTGTGACTGTCCTCTGAATTTGTGTTAATACACGAAAGCGCTCAGGATCTCGTGTTTCCTTTTCCATGTTTTATCAGCATATATATATATATATATATATATATATATATATATATATATATATATATATATAAATATACCGTCAACGAAGATGTTAGGAAATAGAATGAAAACACTGTAGAAAAAAGATAATACAAAATTAAGCAAAATTGTCAAATACAAGAAAGTAGGAAACCTGAAAAGAGAAATCTGCAAATTACAAATTTGAAACAAACCCGAGGAAATACAAATAACCTGCAGGCAGTATTGAGAATACTGGACAAAATATACCAGGAAAGCACAGGTTTTCATAATGCTTCTAAAAATACGTGTTTTGGAAAGTAAGGTATCTGCACGGACATTGGTGGAGAAACTAGAAGCTAATAAATCTGAAAAATCGGTCATACTGAAAGCAGGGTCAATCACTGGCTAAATATGAATGGAAGGCGGCAGTAGAAGTCACATATAACAGGGACAGTCATATTGTGTGAGAGTTTATTCCGAGAGTCACGCATGTTTTCAAACGTCTCCAGTGCTGAAAAGGTTTTCTCTCCAATTTTGCTCTAATATATTGCTTCCATCCCTTTTTGTTTCTCCAAGAACTCTTCTTAATCTTTACACTGTCTTTATCTCAGTCTTTATCTGCCTGTATCTCCCTCTTAGTATAAACTTGTTTACTTTCTGTCTCAACGTTTCCTTCTGTCTCTATGAGACTCCTGCAACGCTCAGAATGCCGACCAAGTCCATCCGTCAGGACTACAGGTCATAAAGTGCAGTGCTGTGTGTGCTTCCGTGTGGGGTGAGTGCGTGGGAACTGATGAGGTAAGTACTCAGTTAAATCACTGTGGTAGTTGCATCGTGGGGATGAAAGGTCTCGAGATATACTTTGTTTTTTCTACGTTCATGTACGGACAAAACACCACATCAAGGCCGGACTTACTTGTAATACAAAGAGAGTAACGGAAAGGAAAATGAAGACATGAAAAGTTTTTACGAATTTTGGAGGAAGTGAGAACCCTGTCTTTTAAAAGTTGCCAGGTCATGGTTATTGGGAAAGACAATGAGAAGGTAAAGAGTTTCAAAGCTTCCAGGTCTAGGGATAGAAACAGTTATCAAAACGGCCCACATATCTATAGAAGAAGGAAAGTGAGCCAACATTTCGGCGTAAGGCAAGTGGGTCAAGTCTTGAAGTTAGCCTGAAAGACTTGATAAGTCGGACAGCTTTCGACTTAACTCTGTCAAGTAAGGATGCAAAGCTAGAACCAACCCAGATGTGAGAGCAGTACTCCATACAAGGACGGATCAATCCTTTGTATAAACGGAGCAACTGTTCGGAAGAAAAGAAATTTCGACAACTGAACAAGACTCCTAGTTTCCTAGAAGAGAAAGAGTAATTCGTATACGTCTGGGAAGTGTGGCTTCAGATGGGTGTATGTTTGGTTAGGTGGGGTTTGAGTCGGAAAAAGCGGATGTTTTGTGCTTGTCGGGTCCTTTCGATGTGTATGTTTTGTTATTGATGCCTTTGTTGGGTTACGGGGATCAGTGAGTAAGAGTTGCTTTAGTCGGAGGCAGGAGTAAGCTTTTAATTTCTGTTTAGGGGTTGGTTAGGTTAGTTATGAAGTGGTTTGGATATGAGGGGTCTTGTGTTAATAAAAAAAATAAAAATGGATTGCAAGCATATTAAGGTGGGATTGTATTGGTAGGATCTTTTATTCCATAGTAAAGGCAAATGAGTCGAGAAATATTAAAAGGGATTAAGGCAAAAAGTCCCTTTCTCCAGCCTCATCTCTCTCAAGTTACAAAATCATGTTAAAACATCTATATATTTTCTTTTACTTATAAAGTTATCTAATTTACATAAAACCAACATTTTGATTCATAATGATATCTCGACTTTGATAAGAGTTGATTCAACAATATTTCTATCAATTTGATGATCAAAATCTCCAAGGTAAACAAATATTACATTAGGTTCTTGACCATAGCTAACAGTATCTTTATGTTGTTCAATACTAAGAACCTTACCAGTATGACTAATGTAAAAGTGATCACACTCGTTACATGGCGTATTGTACACACAACACTTTTAGGCAGTTATGGGATTTCTGACAATACTTTAACTGGCAGTATCAATATTGCTGAAGACTATAGCAACACTAAAAGTTTTTATCAAAACAGGAACATTGATCAAGCTAGTTCTCACAATAGGATAATACCAATAAGTTTTTGTTCACAAAAGCCTCTTTAGGTTGAACGTCGTAAAAAGACTCTTTGTAAAATTATAAGCCAAGTCATGGAAATGTTTGGGATACTGTAATCTATAACCAATATCACAGATATTGCAGAGTTCACGATCAAAGAATTATGGATTACATATGCAAAGTGCTCTATGAAACAATGATGAAAACACAGACCGCTTCACTTTACTGTGAGAAACAGACATTTGTAGATTTACGATATATAGTAGATTTTCGATCCCTACGAATATTGCAGTTAAAAATGACAAAGTATTGCCTGTCTCAAACAATTTAAGTTGGTATGAAATACATTCTCATCTTCATCAACAGGAATAGCTTTCAGTGTGCCATAACATCGGATCATACAAGAGGTGCTAATGTTCATTCTAATGTCTTCCTTCTGATAACGTTTAGCCGAACCCTACAGATCATTCCCCATTCATCAACTTCTACTCTTCATTCTTTATACTCATCTCTAGTCTCGCTTTCATGACTCTTCATTTTACACCTTTCATTCCCATGTTCCATTCCTTACTCTTCATTCCCTCACTGATCACTCCTTTCCCCCTCAAAGACACGTCCTTTGGTAAGGTTCATTCTCACCCTTCACAGTGCCCTTTCAAAATGATGAGGCCGTTAGTGGTCCCCTTTCGTTTCCTGACATATAGCCCCTTCGCCTGCTGCATATGAGAATTCCTCATTAAGTGACTTTGTTTTCTTTAATTTCTTCACTTCCACATCCAAAGGCTGTAATCTAGCACTATGCACTTCAGCTGCAAGCGGTCCTCATAGTTTTACAGTAATGTTAGTACAATTACAGCCAAGTGACCAAGTAATTAAACAGTGCTATATTTCCAATAATCCTCAGTTACTCTCACCTGAATGTTCTACTATGGTGACTTGTAATAAGACTAACTATGGTGGTCTGGATGCTAGTCAATGAGGCTGTTTTTGTCTGTTCCTGGTGTTACCTTGATAGTGCGAGAACCGACGGATACTATATATATATATATATATATATATATATATATATATATATATATATATATATATATATATATATATCTGGCGAAGCCACGTATGTAGATATTAAGTTGTAATACGATTTGGGAAAAACTTAGATCATTTTTGACTTGTAGATTAAACAAACAGGCAAGAAAAAAGTTGGCACATAAAACATATATACGTATACAGAAACACACAGACACAGACAGACAGACACACACACCAACCCTCCTCCTGGCACACCTGTGCCAATGTTTGCCTGGGGCCAACAGAGAGAATGGGGCTCTCGTGCCATAACGCTAAACAAACTCTTAATGTTGACCCCACAAAGCAGTAATTTCCCGTCTTTCTGATGTTTCTGTGTAATGAAGAGAGGACTGCCGTAGACCCCCGGGGAGGCGGGGGCCGCAGATCTGGTGACGAGAGAGAGAGAGAGAGAGAGAATATATGGGGGCACATAGGAAAGGCAGAGAACAGAGGGCCCGGTGGTCAATGATTAGGTGATCTGTTTTTGAACTTAACTGCACCTGTCCCTACTTCTCCTACGTACACTACCCACACCTTAGCCAAACTACAATAAATCCCTTGGGATATGATGAAAAAAGAAAATAAATTAATACGTATGAATATTTTCTTTCCTCGTATTTATCTATTAGATGCCTGAAG